>WAAG01052275.1:20703-40355 GCA_013390105.1 Tichodroma muraria
GTAAAAGGTTTTTACCAGGCTTATTGCCCTGGGTTCTCCAGCTCTTACTGAAACACTGACTGTCAGTTCTGAGCTTGAGATATTCCCATACCTTGATATAAAATGTGCAATTCCAGTCTCTCAATTAGTCTGATTTATCTGCTGAAAAGTTGCTGTGTACAAATGTAGAATTCAGTGTGAGTCCACTTCTGAACTCTTGATAGATATCAGATCACTTAGCTGCTACATCAAAGAGCACTTGGAAGACCTTCTTTGTCCTGGATTTTCTCAAAAACTCTCTATATAACTTGGCTAATGAAACTGAGAACAGCACCTGGATTTTGTCATAAATCTGCCGATATTCTTTGGGTGGTGGGAGCAGCAAACAGCAAAACCAGCAATTCTCTTAGGTAAGGAAACTTGACTGCTGAATTAGGCCTTTTGCCTCGGCGTGCTGCTGGGAGCTCACACCAGCATTGCATTTGCTTCTGGCTTAGGAGTGAAGCAAATGCCCTTGCAGTGAATTTTCCATAAGAAGTTGCTAAGAAATTATCAATATAATCTGCTATCAAACTATGCAGGGCATGGCATTGATTTTAAAACACGTTTCATGTCTGACAGAGGAAAACCTATAGAAACATGAGCAGTGGTGGTGTGTCTGTTCTGATCCTAAATTCCGGTATTTTTCTGGCAGGGTCGGGATGCCCTGGAGTGGGTGATCAGCAAACTAAACACAGAACTAGAAGAGCTGAAGTCCACACGTGAGGGGATCAAACCAGCCATGGCAGCAGCGTCCACGGAAAAATAAAGCCAAATATTTGGGTTCACCAAATAAAACCAAGTAACTGACAGAAAAAGTCTTATTCTGCAGACTGCTCTGTAGAGCTCCCTCCCAAGACTGATCTGCAGAGGTTTTGTCCATTTATAAGAATACCGGATCAGCAGAAAAGTGACTTCATCCATCATCTCCCCAGCAGCTCTTGTTGCCTACTGAAGATTAAACTGACCTCCTGCAAATGCTATTTTCATTTGAACAATTTATGTTTAACACTGGAAACAAAACATTTATCACATTTAAAACAGCCTAAATGTGCCTTTTGAAACAAAGGTAGAGGGCATGCTGTATTTACACCATCTCAAACTGAAAAGCTTGAAAAAAAAGCATGTGTGGGATTAAGGGCTGATAGGTCCTAGAGCACTGAATTTTTTCTGNATCTGATAATGTCTTATGGGCAGTTAAAGGGAGCTACATGAGTCAGAACATGATACTGTAGAATTTGGTATTTATCTGAGGATCATCTTGAAAGGCTACATCTTGTGTGGAACTAACTCTTCCCAGGTTGTTTAAATGTGCTGCCTGAACATGACACACAGATACTTCATCTCTTAGATGTTTGTATCCAAACAAAGTTTCTGTTGATGTTAATAGCCGAAAATAGTTTTTCTGGTGGGGAGAAGGGTATAATTTATCTTCTTATTTATTAATTTGTTCTAGTTCCTCCCCTCCCTATGGGGACGGGGGTAGTGATTACTGGAAGGTGCTGGAAAATACTTATTTATTTCTAAGAAGGCTACTGGATGAAGAGACTGTGCTGTTCCACTGGTCCTAGCTCTTCACATCATGTCTTAACTGAGGGAGAAACTGATGCAATAACCAGAAGAGTTGGAATGAGAAACGAACAGAAAATTTTAAATCCAAATGATAAGCTCTCATAAAAAGAAACTTTTCATTCCCTGAATGGAGAAAACAAGAGTACAAGAATCACAAATGGACTCTCCTTTATAATGCTTTCTGTTATCTGCTGACTACCAGTGTAACCGAACCTTTTCAACACTTTTCCACGTGGGTACAAAATGGTTTTAAAATCCTTTGAAATGCTTCTCATTATCTGGAAAAATATTCCAATAACTGCAGAAAATTTCCTATTAAATATGCATAAGTATATATTGGTAATGACTCTAGCCTTGTCTGATGTTTACAGAATTGTCATGTTTGATCCAGATGTTTCTCAGAGCCCTCTGTTAGGGCATTTTAACTTATTTTTTGGTGTGCACACAAAGTGAAATAAATGTTGCAAGGATGTTTACTTGTTCAAGTGGCAAGCATGTGCTCAGGAAGCTGTTAAAGAGCATGAGTAACTTCTGAAAAAATAGAAGAGTCAAATGTTGGTCACTGTTTTGATCTGATAATTTTAACGTGTTTGTAGCTTAAGGGAATTTTCAGAATTCATATTCTGGTTAGTTTGAAAGTAAGCTTTAATTTGGGTGTAACTAAATTACATGATCCTAATAAATAAACCTACTTTAAAAAATATGTCTATTAGTTGGAGGCAATTAAATGAATAGCAAATATATACATTACTCTTTTTATGTGGACCTAAAGCCCTTCCTATTTTGGAACAGAAACTTAGAGCTTAAAGCAGCCCTTGTCTGGAAGATAAGATGGATGGCTTTGGTGCAGGTCAGTTGTCCCCTTTTCAGGAGTGATGCCACTTCCTGGATGAGGAACATAGAAGATGTTCTAGCTCCTGGTGTTGTTCTGCTAGGCAGGGGAGTGCAGCTATGACAGAGCTCTGCACAAAGAGAGGGAAAAGGTGGTGACGTGTACATTTGGGAATCTGCGCTGCAGCATTTCCATACATGCCTGCTGGAGGGGATGAAAACATGACTGTCAGCAGGGGTAGGAAAGCCTTTGGAGAGGTTCATGTATTGCTTTGGTCTGGGAGAAGAGTTGTCTAAAGCTGCTTCTTGCATCAGAAAATATTTACTTAGTGTTGTCTTTCGGCTGGCTGACTTGTGCAGAGCACTTCCAGCACTGGATTCCCACAAAAGTCACCTCAGGCTCTCTGGAACTCCTCTGCCACACCCTCAGGTCAGTACCAATTACATGTCAGTTCATAGATTACTTTCTTGACACTTTGTTTCCTTCTTGCAGGAACTAATCCCTGTCTGCTTCTGTTGCAGCATCTCCTTCCTGTTTCATTGCTCACTGGTTTTGGGCTGCTTTCACTCCACCATTTCCTGCCGCTTAGGATCTACGTGGCTAAATGCTTGGTTTTCCAATCTGTCTGCTGCTCACTTGCCAGGCATCAGCACCCTTCCTACTTGTGCTCAGTCCCCTCCCACTTTTCTCTAGGCTAAAGGAGAGCAGGGAAGCTTTGGGTAGGAAGAAGACTAATTTCTTCTGGAGGCCCGTTCTGTCACTCAGCTCCCTCTCGTCTTAGGGGTAGGTGCCAGTTGTGCATCCATGGGATTATTCTGTGGCTGCTCATTTTGCCAGTGTGTACAAAGGATCTCACAGTGGGTCACACTAGAACCAGGTAGGCTCCAGTGTGCAGCAGATGAAGTGGTTCTTAATTTCCCATTAGCTTTCCTGGGCAGTTTTTACCCTGCTCCCTGTCCTTATTGTTGGCATATGGGGCTTCCATTCTTTTTTTCCCTTGATCCTGTGACTGATCAGTTCAATGGGTTCTGGTGGGATCTCTGTATAGATCCCATAGGATCTATAGGATATCTGTAGGATAGCTGTCTGTGCTGTGTATAACACTGTTTTTGAAACATCCCAATTCCCATTCCAGTTCTTAGACTGTTATAGACTGAGTTGGCCCCTGAGGCAAAAAAACCCCTGCCTTTGGAATTGTTTATTTTCATTGCTCCCTAGAGAAATTCCTCCATCTTTCTTTACTGGAAATGGCTAAAAAATATTTCTGAAGTTGGTTTTATGTCACGTGCATTGACTGAGGTGTCTCAAAGACAGAAAGCTGCATGTGAGGGAAAGTGTTAGTCTGCTTGTGGGAGAAGCAGAGCGCAGCTTTTTGGATTGGAGCAGGAGGAAAAGGATATGTAGGAGGAAAAATGCGTAAAGCAGAAATGGTGTAAAGTCAGTGCTGATTTACTTGAAGGGATCTTGAAGTGCTGGGGGCCACGCAGAAGAAAGTTCAGTGCTTGTAACCATGTTGATTAATAGGTAGCAAATGCCATTTTGAATAAGAATTCTGCACTTTGAGAGCTGAAAGTGGAACTGAAGTTGAGTTTTGTGAGTTGTGAGAGGGAAGTTGTTTGCAGCAGTTGTTCAAGTTGCAGTTTGGTGTTTCTTAGCTGCCGGGTTGCAATTCAAAGGAAACAGAGTGGGAGGTGTGATGTAGGGAGGTGGTTGGATTTTAAGTTAAGAATTTGGTGCCAGCACTTCAGGTCTCCACACTGGATAGAAGTGTGGCTGCTCTCCCTGTCCCACAGTTGTGTCACACATGTCTGCTGTGGAAGGAAGAAGCTGGGAAGAGCTGGTTCCTGACTGCAGGGAAAGCAGCTAGGGAAGACAGCAGCAGTGGTTCCCAGAGCGTGGCAAACTGGGCATGTTGGTTCTTGGCCCTGAAGGATTTTAAGATGTTAAAGATCCCAGAGTCGAAGTAGACTGGCTTCTGGTTGATGTCTGGTTTTTGTCCTGGTGCAAGTTCACGTTAGCAACAAAAGGTATTAAAACAGTGTAGTCAAATGATCTGGTGTTTAATTAATTTGCTTTGTTTAGACTATCCTTTATTTTTCTTAATTTGGCCTCATGCCAGTGTGAGTCTTCTATGCTCCCCTATGTGTCTTCTTTTTTTTCCTCCATCAGGTCAGCAGGCATGATGGAGGAAGGGTTATATTTGTTGGGACAACAGGCAATCCTAGTGAAAGCTCCCATACTCTTGAAAGTTTTGCTTAAAGTAAGCAAAGGCATTGAGCTGCAGCAGGTGGTGTCGGGAACTGCTGCAGAGCACAAACTGGGCACTGATGTACTGACAATGTGATAACCTAGCACTGAGTAAATGACCAGCCATGTTCCTTGATGAGACACTTTTCCATTCAAATCCTCAGGTGGAGCAGTGGTGGTTAGGCAAAACCATTCCTACTGTTGCTGTCTCAGTCTCCCTAGATTGACAGCTGTGAAGGCCAGGGCTGTAAAGTGTCTGTGTACCCTGTGGTGCTATCCAAAATAAATGCCTTGGGCCGTTTAAAAAAAACACTTCTGGGTGTGACTGTGGTAATATCTAACGTGCTGTCGATAAGGTTTTCTGAGAAAGCTGCAGAAAACTAATTTCCATTAGTCTGTGCTGGGTGGGCAGCAGGATCCAGTAGCAGTCTCCCTGGAGCTTGCTGTAAGCCACACACTGCTCAAAAGCTCTGCAGGGTCCTCTGGGCCTGGACTGGTAACTCCATTTGGGACTGGCAGCTGCTTCATTTTGCATTAGAACAGGAAAGACTCATCTAAAATCACTAGTCTTGACTTGTAAATAAGACCTCTTTTATCTAATAAACTACTTTCTTACCCCACCAGCACTACTTTGCCACCTGTCAGAATCATGCAGGTTATGGGCTAAGCCTTTTAATCACAGCTCCAGGGAGCAGGTCATGCTCTCACTATGGATTTGTTAAGTGTGAGGGCATTTCTGTGAAACACAAGTCCTGTCCTTTTAATTTTTCCACAACAGAGGTGACTGAGGTATGATTCTCATTTTACTGGAAGGCACCTGAAAGTGAAATGATCAGTAAGGGCTCCTAATGTGGGGCCCTGCTGGTAGAATACCTTCTCTTTTACTTTGCTATAATTTTGTTTCTGACCTTGCTAAGATCTGCAGCAGCTAAGGTTCAGGGCTCTGCCTGGCCAAACAAATGTGGAGCATGGCCTTGCCAGCTGTGCTCTATAAGAAATGGTGCCTGTGGTCTTCATAGTACCCTCAAGAAAGCAAAAGCAATGAAGTGATTTTAAAGAGCTTTTTATTAGTAACGCATAAACAAGAAATTGCATTTCAGTACCACATAACATGGAAACAAGCAGAAGATAATTCTGTTGCCTTTCACTGTTAGAGCTGATGCCCCTGGTGTCCCTGAAGATGCACAGATGGTACATGCACAGTGACAGCACAGAAGCAGGGGAAGCTCAAAGGGGAAGGGTTTGTGCTTTAGGCCTGTATCATGCCCAAAAAGTGCACCTCCTGTTTGGGATTTTTTTTCTTTATTAAAGAAGGGGGTTAGAGAGATGGAAACAGTTTTAACAGAAATAGAGCTCAAAACCCCTTCTCATTATCTTAATTTTGCTTTTGATTCACAGGTAGTGTAACCAGCAGCCCTTCAAGAGGAACATGCCCACCTTAACTGTCTCAGCTGAAGCTGGCCCTTGGGCTCTGTCTCTCCTGAAAGCTGGGCCATGAGAGTGCTGCCTCTCTACAGAGTTGTGCCAACTGAACTGGTGCTTATTTCCACCAAACTTTGGAAGACCACCTCCTGCAGAACTTACATCAATTCATGCCCATGTCCTTTAATTCTAGATTTAGCAGATTTCTGAACTCAGATTTCTGAAATCCAGTGAAAAAATCCCACACTGCACTGTCTGGCCCAGGGCCCATCCTGCAAAAGCCAAAAGCATTGCTGGCTCCCATTTCTAGGCACTGGTGTCACTGGTTAGAGAAATGCAGAGAGGACCTGAAGCTTAGTGGAAAAACCTTCAGCTGCATTAGAGGGACCAAGAATATGTGGTTTTTTTCATACTGAGTGCTCTTATGGGTTGGTTTTTTTAAAAATCAAATGTATCGATAATCAAACAGGTCCTTTTCAGCTGTGAGTTTACAGTTGCAGTCTGGCACCTTGAAAGACAATCTGCTTACAAATGTATTTTTTTATAGTAAGGCCTGTTCTGAAGGGCCTGTTCCACAGGGCTTCCACTAGAAATGTTCTACAGAACCCATCTTGCTGACCTTTGCAGACAGCAGCAGCTCCCATCACCTCAGGACACAGAGCCTGGGCTACCTCACTTCTGACACTCAGTTCAGCCAGGCACTGCCACTGCAAAATAGCCTGACCAGGGAGGAAACTGAGACGTTACTGAATTGATTTATTGCAAATAAACAAACTAAGCTACTACTGCATAAAATTTGATACCTGTTTAGCTCCATCTCCTGATTAGGTCCCATGACATTTGTTTAGTGCAGACCTACCATAGAAAAATTCATTCACAAGTCTTTGCTTGTCAAAGTCTTGTGAAGTTTCACCTCTCTGGAATTTGTTTCACCAGGAAGTAAGGCTAATGGTTTTCAAGTACTGAAAGCAGATGGAAATTTGCACTGCAGGATCCTTTCAGCTCTGACACTGAGCACTCAGCTCTTCAGCAGCAGCTCTCACAATTTTTTGAGCAGTTTGTAACCACTTTAAAGTGTCTTTTTGCAGCTGGGGACCCTGGGACACAGAGCAGCTCACAGCTTGTGCCAGGGCAGCTCAGCAACACGGGCAGCTCTGGGATTTTTCAATGTCAAGGTGAGGGAATAGGGAAGGCCCCAGGCTGCCTCTGCTCTGGGCTGCTGGAACTCACAGGTGCTGCTCAGCATGGGGGTTCTGTGGCTTTGTGTATCACATCAGGCTGAGCTAATGCCCCTCTGTCATGGTTCTCCTACAAGGAAGTTCTGGGGAATAGAAATTTCAGGTACCCAAAAAATCCGAAACACAGTAGTAAAAATCAGGCAGAAACAACAGAAGAGGTTTCTATAGCTGGAGTTGATATTCATAAACATTCCCAGAATGGCCTTAAGATATACATATACAAAAGAAGAAATAGAGCAGCTCCAAGTTATCAACATGGCAACAGTATAAATTTTTCTGGTAATATGAACATAAACCATGTGCTGTAGCACCAGAGTGTAGAGTTGCAGCACCTTTCTCTCGTGCCTGTGTGCTGTCACTGTTTCACAGATGAGACTGAGCCGTAAGACAGACATTCCTAAGTTGTGCAGAGCTGCTGGATGAAGTAAAGCAGGAAGGTAGCAATCAGGAGTTTGAGGCTGGAGGTTCTAAGTAAGTTTTAACCTACAGAGCATGCAGCCAGTAACAAACCAGGGAAGGTGATGCTGAACTTGACTGGGGAAAAAGGGAGAGAAGAGAGAACAACGTAAGAGTTATGATAATAATGTTCTCTCCATTTTTGGTTTAAAAACTAAACCAAATCCATCAAAAAACCTCTCTGAAAGGCTGTCAGCATTTCTCTCCCAATGATGAGGGAGGGATGGAGATTTCCCAAAGCCTGTATTACATGCAGGATAAATGTGCTGCTTGAGGTACAGCCCGCCAGTGTTGGAAGCAGCAGCACACTGGTAACAGAGGGAATCGGCTGCAGACGATGATGAGGAGCTAATCACATCACTGGGGTTACACAAGCAGTTTTTATTGCTATTCTAAGGGTCCTTCGACTTGTTTTCATCCCTTCATGCAGCCCAGCCAGTGTTCCGATGTTATGCAATCATTTTCGTTAACAATTCTTTGCCAAAAGAAACATCTGACTGATCTTACAAAACTATAAAAGCATGAAAAAGAGAGAGACAAAACCTTTAAATCAGCTTCCCCATGAATAATTAACACAGACAAGGGTTATAATGGAAAGGCATTTTATTTTTACCAGGTAACACCCCTCCCTGTATAAAGGAAATAATGGAGAAAGGGAAAAAAAACCTCAACAACCCCTCAAAACACTACTGTCACCATGAACACTTGAAAGGTCAGGTCTGAGAGCTGCAGCAAAAGCCTGCTCACATCTTCCATCACCACCGTGAGGCAGAGCTGGTTTTGCATTCCCCACAACCAGGTTCACATACAAAACAAGACTCATGCTGCCAGAGGCATTTTTAGCTCCTTGGGTCTCCTATGATATATTTTAACAGACCTTGGGCATACTAATAAAGCTAAAAAATCCAGAAGAAAATAATTTTAGAATTCAAACGGAATACACGGCCCGTGTAAAATGGAATGGAGTTCACTGTGCTAGTGCCGCGCTCTTTTCAGCAGTAATTCACTCTAAGATGTGCAAACTGTATTAGGGGGCTGAAAGCGTTAACTCTAATAAAAGATAACAGCCAACACACATATAAATAAGACTCATTTCCTTTTTAAAACATCATGGGAAAGTCAATTCCCGTTGCATGATTGATGGAGACTTCCTAAATATTAATAAATATATTACAGATATTTACAAGCTTCTGATTTCCCCCTCCGGTGCTGACGTGAAGTTCAGCCTGTAACTAGGACATGCCGGGCAGCACCACGGGGTGCTGGGCCAATGGCTGCAGTGGATTTGGGATGCTGGTGCAGGCAGGGAGGAGATGGAAAGCTAAAAATAGCCCACTCCGCAGAGGCAGGCAACCAGCGAGCTGAGCTCCTTCAGGCTTTCCGTGACGAACGAACCCGCTGCTTCTCCTCTTGCGGAATGAAATGCCAGGATAATGCAGAGCAACTGTGCCAGGGAGGAAGGGATGGAGCGAAGGGGACAGGCAGCCCTCCACATCGTGTCTTCTGGAGCCTGCCGCAGCATGTGTCAGCGGCTTGGAGGGTTTTTTCCAGGGAAAAAGGTGGCTTATCCAGGCCCTGGCCCATGGCAGCTCTGTGTCAGCAACAGGGAGCCGTCTGTACAATCACTACATTGTTTTTCAGTGTTTGCGCCCTGCCCAGCACAGCAGAACCTGCCCTGAGCCAAGGACATGTGGGAATTCTGGGAAGGCACAGGCGGGATCACAAGGGTCTGCCACTGCCCCAGAGCCACCCGTAGACACTGCCAGAGTGGAGCAGGGCACAGGCATGAAAGACTTGCTTCCCTTTGCACGCTCAGGAGTTACTTATTCCTTCATCCTGCCTGCCCTACATCATCCCAAATTCCTCTCCAAGAGGAAAATAAATGTGCTGGATGCTCTGCACCTCGGTGGCTTGAGGACACCAGGGAAGCAGACTGCGAGCAGAGAACTGCGTGACTCTAACATGGCCGGGGCATCTCCGTGAAAAAATTGTGACAACAACAACAGGGCAGATGCAAAGTGAGATTTCCTGCTTTTGTTCCCGTCTGTTTCCCTGGTGCACTGTGCAGCGAACACACGGCCTGGTTTTGGCACCAAAACAAGAAAAAGTGCTGATGTGACTGAGATGAGGCGACCCTTCCAGCAACAGCAGAACCTTTCCCACCAGCCAGCCTGTGCTGCTCCCCTGCAATCCCACATCCCTGTCTCATTCCAGTACTGTGGTGCCTTAACATGCAAGACACTTTTCCAGAGGTACCATGAGGAGAGGGCTGTGACACCTGACCTTACATGGGACAGCAAGGAGGGAGAGTTAGCACTGAGCCCTGCTTTTCCTGTTTGCATTGGTTCAGAAAAAAATAGAAACTATTTCACTAAGACCTACATATGCAAAAATTCTCATTTTCCAAAGGGGCTTTTAAGAAAAAATATGGATGGCTGACTCCCTGGGAAGGTTTACAGAGACTTTTGCATGTGCTTTTCAAATGAGCCTAAAAGAGAAGATATGGATGGCTGCTCCAAAGGCTTCCAAATGGGAGCCAAGCAGCCCTGGTGCCTCCCAGCCTGGGCGCTGTGCCTTGCCAGGGCCAGAGGGGCAGTCTGCCTCTTGGGCTTTTTGGACAGAGGAGGTTGTCTTGATTAATACACCTTTAAAATTATGTTATGGAAGTCCAGTCCCAGCTACTTTGGAGCAGTTCTGAGGTATCTCTCATTAACTCGAAGTATAGAAATGTTAATAAATAGATCTGAAACTTCTCTGCTATGTCATTCTATAATACACTACTATATAGATATTAAATATGCCTCAGGGTATTAAAAATTTATGAAAAAAGTTACAGTAGTTGATTTTCAAGTATTAATATCTTGGCTATATTAGCTTGTTTGTAAATACCAAAAAGATCTGGCCCCAAACTATTGACTAAACTCTGGCAATGACTGAATTAAAAAAAAAAAAAGGTATTTTTAATATAAAAAAAGTGCAAAAAAGCATGAGATGTCAGTTAACATTGTAAAATTGTTAGAACTTCTACACAATTAGTCTAGCACTCCCTTGTGAGTGAATTAAAAAGGGGGAAAAAATGAAAAAAATATTAAAGGAAAAAAAAAGAGAGATCACTCCCAATCTGAGAGAGCACTGTCCCAAATTTCAGCAGAACACGAATTTTTACAGCCAAGTTATAAACCCCAGAAAAAATGGGGTTACTAGTGGATATGCTGTCAGACAGAACTATAGCAGTATCTGTGTGCTCCATTATAATACAAATTTACACCTTACTCACCGCTTTCTCTGAGTAACCACGAGAACAATTTTACAGGAATTCAGTTAAAATTAGAAGCCTCCCTTATTTCCCGTCCTCCCCGTAAACTGTACATTAAATCTACTACTAAAATTCACTGCTACTAGTAGTCATTATCATACATTCAAGATAGAAAGCAAACTACTAAAACCTGCTCAGGAGTCACTCAGAAGGACACTAAGGCTTGAGAAGTACAGCAGCTCAGGGGTATGACCGACCACACGGGCGAAGAGCTTTGTCACCTGCTTTGCCCCAGGACACTGACAGATTGTAGAGTCCCGTGCTGAACCCTGATCTCAGAGCAACCAAAACGGTTCAAAGGAAGATGGATTTGACCGGAGCTGCTCACGCTGGATGCCTGGTGTGCGACACGGCCCTCGGCCGCCTCAACAAGGGCACGAGCATTCCGAGGGTGGGAATGCAGCGGGACCTACTGTTTGCTACTGTGCTAACACTGACGCTGTGCTAGATCTGGTTCTCCATCAGACACCTGCTCTCAGCTCGTCTCCTGAAAAATGATTCGAAGCGTGATTAAAAAAAGAGCGAAAGCAAGAAAAGGCTTTCTCATTTCGACGCACGCGTACAAAAGAGGCAACAATTTCAAACTATTGATTTTCTCCCAGCGCGAGCAGCTGACCCGTCGCGTATCACCCTGCACAGACCCAAACACAGCGCTCTGTGTCTCCGGGAACTGCTGGAGTAGGAAATCCTGTGATGGAATGCAAACCCAAGCCAGTCAAGCGGAACGAAGCAACGGGGTGACAGCCGAGTTCCAGTGACCTCGCTCCTGGATGATGACCTCGTGGAGACGGAAGCAAAGCAGAAGGCACACGGCTCAGATCTCATTGATCGTCCTTTCCGAGGGGCAGTACTCCGAGGTTCCTGGTGACGACATGTAGAAGGACTGCGTTTTCCTTTTTAACCTGGCTCGCTTGTTGGCCAGAGACAGGCTGCGCCGGCTTGAGTTGATGATTTCTGAGATGAACTTCTTGCAGTCCACACAAACCTCCATTGTGCTCCAGTCCTCCGTTAATTCTTTGGGAAACTCTTCGTGTGACTTATCCACAGACTTGGACCTTGAGGTCAACCTGGAAGGCAAAAGAGCAAGATCTGTCATGTTATTTGTCAGCTTGGCTCTAGGCCTCAGGAAAAATCACATCAGAAAGGTCTGGATTTAAATTTTCCTTTTTCCAGTCCCAAATTACACCAAACACCGGAGTGGACAGCTTCTGCCTGGATTGACAAGATTGCGGGGTCACTGACTGAGGGTGTGCGTAACATTTACCTGGCAAAAACAACCTTACTAGTAACTAAAAGTAGCTGATGCCTTTGGCTAATCTACACAGCACCATAGCAATGGTGATCTATGTAGAGTGGTTATACTGCAGATTCCCTCAAAAATGAGCATTTCTTTTATATTTAGTTTCTTGCATTAGCTTTGACAACCATCTGTGTATAAGAGATAAAAACCAACAGATAACTTCATAATATTAAAGTGAAAAAATTATGAAAATTGGAGTAAGAAAAATTAGGGGAAAAGAAGATAAATCTGTGCACTAAACATCATTGAATTCTCATTCAGTGGGTGATTTCAGCCTGCAAGATTTATCTCCAAAGAGTCCATTCACACCAGGAAAAAACATGTTAAGGATATTTTCTCAGAGGTCCTACAGAAATACAGTTGTCCCAAACTCTCATTATTTTTCAGCTGTAATGTGAAAAAGGTTGAAGACACTGTTATGTTGCTATTTCTGTAAATTAAAGCAATGACTAGAAGAGACCTGGCTTTTCATGCTTCAGGAAAGTTACTACAGGCATTAAAAACACGGCCAACCACAAAACAGGTGAGCAGCATCTTCATGATAGATAATCCAGCAGGAAACATTCGGGGAACATTTGCAACAGACACAAGTGAGGCCGGGTTGTCTCTCACCTGCTCCGCAGGGAGTGGTGGTGACTGGTAGAGGGTTTCTCTGGCCTCATGAAGCTTTCTCCCCTTTGCAAGGTTGAAGGTCCCAGGGAGAAGATGGGGAGGGTGGAGTATGGCTTCGATGGCAGCCGCATCTGTTGGGAATAGCACAAGGCACATGCAGCATCATTACAAAGATTGCAGCTTTTTAGAAAGGCTCAAAACGTAAGTTTCCTTACTTACTTTTTTGCAACACTGTGAGCATACAGGCCTGTGTAAAAAAGCAAGAGCATGAATCAATCCATTGGGGAAAATTATGTTTAAATCAAGAATAAGAGATTTCAGGAGGTAGAAACCCGCCCCTCTCCATCCTCCCTTTAAACAAACATTTTTATTTTTAAACCTTCTCTAACATAGTAACTTCAATCAGAACATGAAGCCAGAAGCAAGGAGAAATGCTGAACAAGAACTACACCTAAATTAAAAAATAGGGAAAAAAAAATAAAAATAAGCTGGTTTTCCTCTAAAGAAACCTCTTCTGGTAAGTGAGACCAAAACTCAGTGATTACATATATCTTCTACCTTACTGTCTCACTGTTAACTTAAAATTTATCATTTTGCCTGCAAATATTCCTTCTTGCATTTCCCCTGCCCCAACACTCAGAAAAAAGCCCAAAAAGTAAATTGCCTTGAAATGTTTTCCCCAAACACAGAGGTTGTAGAACTGTTGACTGGAGAGTCTAAGTAAATTCCATCTTGCTTTCTCATAAGCATTAAAAAAAATTGAATGTTTCTCTCACTTTTAGTCAAGAGTTTCAGTCCATGGAAGCATTTCAGTCACTTACAAATGAAACGTTTCTTCATTTTTTTTTAACACAGACTGTTACAGAAATAAAACCAACCAACACTATGCAACAGAAATTTTTGAGAGTTTCTAATGTGTAAATCAATCATTTTCCCTATGAAACTGTACTCATTTAACAGACATAAAATATTTACCTCTTGCAGAACTGACAAGTGTAAGACCAGGTAAAGAAAGAAAACCTTCTTGTTCGACAGCAAAAGCAGAGCTAGAGGAAGAAGAACAGAGGAATCCACAGTGTTAAGCAAAGTCCCAAACAGTGATGAATGACTTCATTGATCAGTTGCTATTGGCAAGGTCACAGTGGCAGTGCTACATCCAGTTCTGGGGTCTGTACTTCTAAGATGATATTGAGAACAAGGTCCAGAATTGTATCTGCCAGAATTGTAGAATTACACTTTTAATTGTTTTGCCTAAATTAAATACTTGCCCATTAATTCGATAACTTTGGTTAGAAATAAAGCACACAATTTTAATAGTGGGGTAAATTAATTAAAGCCTCAGCCTACTTTGAGATTTGATAAAAGCTCATTACTAAGCTTTGTATATCATGACAACAGGCAACAGCTGAATCTAATGAATGACATTATAAGATTCTTATTCCTCTGCCTCAAATGTATTAATCCTTTAAAATAAATCTGCATACTAGACACAAGGAGGCCTGTAGATAAAATACACAATGAAATCAAAATAGACTTCCTGGAGGTGTCCAAGAAGCACAAATCAAAAGTGTGAGAAAAGATGCTGCTTCTACTGGGAAGTACCAATCTGCAATCTACAGTTTACAGAGAAATGCATTGGTTAAGGGCTCTCTAATCTTAAACCTCCCTCTGATGTTGCATCACTTCTCTGAAGGCTTTAATTCCCTCTGTGCTTGATAGTAAGGATTCATATATGAAGAACTTGTAGTTTTCTATTGCTGTCTGTAATTCTATTTTCTGGAACAGAAAAGGTAACCAAACCTGCAGAAGGCACGGGAACAGAAATCCCCTCAGTCAGTGAAGTTCAAACCAGGCACATACAGATACACTCTGATAATTGCAAATGCTACTGCATTTTTATAGACAATCCAAACAGACGAGGTGTTTCCATGAAAAGTTTTGATGTTTCTGGACATCATTTGAGGAAGTCGACCCATGTGTCACACATTTAGGGGGATGTTTGGTGGATAACTCTTCTTCCTCTCCAATAGATGGTAAGAAACAAATGTGTAAATGGGAGGCTTGTGCAACTGGCCTCCCTCAGTAGCCTTCTGAGCCAGACTGAGCCCTACCTTTCCTTTCTTGAGAGCAGTATAGACATCTTTATACTGCTGGTACTTCTCCAGCTCCGCCTTCACAAGCACCTGACGGATGTGCATGACCTCCTCCACTGTCAGAGCCAGACATTCCACGGGGTAACAGAACTCCTCCTGGAAGCCAAAACCCCCATATTATTTCAAAGATAAATAGCTTCTTCCAGAGTTCAACCTAGACAACCAGCCACCTGGTTAGTAAGTCCAGAAACAGGGTTTTTTTCCCATCAAACTGAAATAGCACTGGCTCATTCATGGGCATCACATGAGTGCCAAACCATTGGAAGCCGCATAAGTGTGATGTAAATGGTCTTATGTTCATCCTTCACAACAATGACAGTTTTCTTCATCTTTCCTCCTCAAATCACTAGACTCTTCTCTTGATTTGTCTTCTATTACAAACAATTGTTTCAAGCCAATCAACATTCAGATTTATAATTTGAAAGGGAAAATATAATATGGTAGATGGCATTATTTTATGTATACTGTTTGAGGTATACATCAAATAATTTCTCTGAGACTTCGTGATGCCCAGAGTGGCCAAGGAAAGTTGTTAGTAGCCCATTCTAGCAGAGATTTTTATTCAGTGGTACCACATCTTGGTGCTCACATGATCAGAATCACACCGAGACTACAAAAAGTTACATCAGTCCAGGCAGAAAAGTTCTCCTTTCTGCCCCAGAAAGTAACAGCAGCAATTTAAGCTTCACAGAATAATGTTCCAGTATCAAGCAGGTGAACTGGTTACCTGGTGTTGCATTATAAATGGTAGAGACTCAAACAGAGAATTACCAGCCCAACTTTCCACTTAGAAAATTTTGCATCTGTTCTATGTTGCAGCATTTAGCAGAATATTGAGTGCAGAACTCTTGAATTTGGTACCAGGGAATAAAAAGCACCAACCCAATTTGTAATCCAGCCCAGTAGTTGATTATACATTTCCAAAAGAAAGACAGAAACCTCTGTGGGAACTCCCATTGCTTAATGCTTAGTGAGCCTTTTCAGTCAGCCCAGAGGGGCTACTATGCAGTAATGACAATGACAGGCAATGCTCTCTGAATAAATGAAGGAAATTTCTCCTGAATACACAAAGACGTGGCTGACAGTTTGGAGATCTCGTTTACAAATTGAAGTGATGAATCAGATTAGTACGGAAATGCTCCATTTCCATGTACTCAGAGGTCTGTTCTGTCTTTCCATCAGATTAAAAAGAAAATCTTTCTACGCTGCAGACCTGGCAAACATTAGCATTTAGGAACCACCACATTTTTAAAAACTGTTGTCTTACCTATCTAGAAAGGGAACACAAAGAAACTTCACTCTGTTTAGGGTACCCCACAAAAGACTAGAATTGAATTAACTTTGTTAGATTTGCCAGCTAAACCTTTGGGGTACGGAACACTAGTTTTCTGAAAAAAAACAACAAACTACATCAAAAGCAGCTGCAATTTGCTCTCAGGTGTAAAACTGCACAGCCAAAACAAAGTGTCTTCTGTTCCTTATGAGCAACTTTACAGCTAACCAGCAGCTCTCAGCATTTCGTTCTGGGTTCTTCCCATAGCAACTGCCTTGCTATGGGGAAGGCACGGCTGAAGGCTGGGGTGGCACGGGAGAGGAAGTGGGTGGGAAAGCGGGATGCACACAATGCCAGCAAAACCCCGAGTCTGCATTGTGGGAGACTGGGGGAAACTATCCGAGGTGAATGAGGCTGACTGAATGCTTGCAATCAACCAGAGCTTTAAGTCCTTTAGAAATACATTTCTTACTTGAAGCTCTTCCTTCCCCCTCATGAACGCCCATTCCTTTAATTTACAGAACGATGACGTCGGGGAATATTGCTCCTTTGAAGAAATTCTGCGGATCTGCTATAGGTGTAGAGCACGTACTAGGGGAATAGTGTGGGCCTGTTGTCGTACCAATCGAAAATGAATACCATTAAAATAGAAATAGCCAGCAGGCAGCAGGGGAAACAGAAAATATTCACATGTTTAAATGCTAATGTTTTAATTCCAGTGGTTACACAAGGACAACAAAATGTTAATGCAACATTAAATGAAAGATAAATAATCCGATTTCAGAAAACTGCTCGGGTTTTTTTTTTTTCCCTTTCAGAATATAAATAAGTACACAAGAAAATCTTTTGTTTCTACACTACCTCTAAGGCATTGAAATTAATTAAATTTTGCTAAGCACTGGCTAAACTTCATTGAACAATGATGCTTTAGAGTTATTGCTCAAACTTCCAACAATTGCCTGCACCCAAATTCAGCAGCTCCAGGTGAGAGTACTCTCTGCAATACTCACATATGACAGAACATGGTAAAGACAAAATGTGGTTTGAATGGTCTTGATTTTCCAGAATTATACTCAATACTCTTTTTAATATTAAACACAAGCCAATATGCCTATTTTTAAAGGGGAAAAAATATTATTTGCAAATACTATCTTGAAGTGTCCATGATCCTCTTGGGGACTGGCTTAACCCTGACTATGCAATCATCTTATAAACACTACAGCTTAAGGTGTGCATGTATAATTTTTTTATGCAGGAAAAGCAGGTAGTAAGAATTGCATATCTATAATGCGCTTTGTAGGTCATTCTCAGTGTACACACATGTAATAGGTTCTTATGACTAACACATTTTTACTCTAATGTATTCCTTCTTCTCATTAAAGGATGTCACTAGACATTCAAATGAGCTGCATTAATAAATTGCAAAATGAATGAGCGCCAGGATGGCCTCTGAATTCTGCAATTCACAATTAGTCAGGCACTCTCAACTCTTGCTCCTTTTGCAGACTAGAAGTTTCTAAAAGGTCAGCTGGGTATCTCAACTATAAACTCTTCTACAAGAGGTTTCACCTTTCCACTTATTGCTTGGGACAACAAAAAGAAGGAAAAATTAAATAATTCATGTCCAGTTAACATAGGGGTAAATTAATTACTTTTTCTTTTCAGTGGATTTGCCTTCCCTGATAGATGGGTATAAGCTATTCTGCAAGTTCTGATACATAAGTGTGCTGAGGATCAATATAATATGTAGGTTTTCAAGTAAAGCAGATTGCAAATGCCCTCCCTCTATGTAGTGTACCTTGGGGGAAAAATAAAACCTTATTCTTTTCAACATAGTCCAAGGATCACAATGGTTTTGCTGGATTTTTGCTGCAGGATCTTCATGTGCTGTAATATTTAAGGTCTGTCCCATTGACAATCTGGTGATGTTGCATTTTTAGTTTGCTGTCCTTTCAGAACTGATTTCTTTTCCCCGTGAGGTGATTGAAGACACACAAATATCCTACACACATTGAAATCAAAGTCAATCAGGTGCAATGTCCCAGCCTAAGCTGTAATTCTTGCCACAGCTGAGGAAGTGCTCCCCTAGGAGGGAACATGCTGGTGAAGGTGATTTCCAAAGCCAGCAAAAAGAGGCAAACCTTTGCGGGTTTCCACCTGCTGGCAAAAGCTCTCTCACAGAGATAGTACATAGCCCCTGCCACCCCACAAATGGCTGCTTCAACGGGATGAGAGCTGAGCAGAGAAGCTGTTTGCATAGTTGAAAAAAGTGGTCTGAAAGTCATCCTTGGAAATAAACTGGTTATCCTAGGAACCTGAACAATAGATAGGAAGCAGAGAAGCGAATGCTGTGTATAAATGAAACCATTAGATTTGGTCCCCTGGATCATGATAAAAAATAATGATAATAAAAAAAATAATTAAAAAAGCAAACAGACTGCAAAGGCACCCACATGTAAATCTCAGGATACTGAATTGGTCTCACTGATTAAGAACCAAATCAGCTCACTACAGCAACCACCAGGGCTGACCCCCCCAAAATCACTGAGCCACCCTGCCTTTTCATGTAGCACTGGCAGGGTGACATGTCAAAAGGACTGTGTTTGGCACTTTCCCAAGTTTATTTCCCCTCCCCACCTACTTGGGCCTAACTACCCCTGTCTGATGAGATGCCAGTTCACAAAACCATCGTTAGTATGCAAGACAGAGCAGTTTCTTGCTAATCCTGCTAAGAGACTGTAGCAAACCCCTGCCTGGTTTCACTGGCATTGACAGCTATTTGCTGACAAGGCCTCTTTCACCTTGGAGAGAAACCAGGGTCACAGGAGCTGGTGATAAGAAATGAAACTCCATCAATCCTGGAGGAAGGGATAAAGAAGTGTGAGGTCAAATAAAAAATAAATAATACTCTGCACTTATTGAGAAGCATTCACTCAGGGAAGGGCAATTTCACAGATGCAACATCTGGTGCAGCCACGGGAAGAGGTTGGCATCCCTCCGGGAAGGAGAGAGTTGCAGAAAGCCAAAGTGTGAAACTGGGCCAGTGCCAGCATACCAGAACACATCTCCCAAAATGAAAAACAAGAGTGTTGAGGGAGGTGTCTGTTACACCCTAGAGGGCACTATTGCCAAGTTAAAAAATTAGCTTTCAAGGCATCAAATAAAATAGGTTCTTACTAACAGAACATCATTTCACTACCGGTTTCCTCCTTT
>WAAG01052277.1:3128-55047 GCA_013390105.1 Tichodroma muraria
TTTTTTTTTTTTTTTGTGCAGAAAGCAATTTTCCCTTGCTATGGATGCAGTATGCTCAGACTTGGATATGTGCTCTGTTTGGGTTTCAAGAAAAAATGTATAAAATATGTATAAAGAAAAGTGTAAATAAAATATTTTTAATCTCTAACCACTCTTGTGTTAACTTTCTAATACTCAAAGATGTAGTGGATCTGGATTATTTTCTCCAGGGCTTCAGAGATGACTCAGTTAAACAGCTCTTCAAAACTGTCTTATTGTAATGTTTAAGATTTTGTTAAAGTTATCCCATCAAGTTGGATGTGCTTATATAAACAACTTCAAGCTCTTCTCTTTGGCTGTATTTTACAGTTTTCCCAGTCTTAATTGCTGTAATGCATTTATCTGTTTACTCTGCATTTCAAGCTTGAAGGAATGTTTGGAGTTGACGTGGTTGTTACATTTGTCCCCTGGTGTGAAGTTATGAATTTAAACTGCCAAGGCTGAACATCCAGGGCAGCCCTTGGTGTTGGTCAGCAGCCAGGAGACCATTCCCTGCTGTCGGGTACACGGAATCCAGGGCTCCCACACACCGTGTGTTCACTGCACACTTGCACCTCAGAGTGCCAGAAGGCCAGGTTATACTTCTTAACATTTCCTGTAACAAGAAGGGGAAACTTCATTTCAGGATTAAAGTGTCAGATCAGCATTCCGTACCAGGGAGGGGGAGCAGGTGGGAGGGCAGGTAAAACAGGTTATAATCCTATTTTCTCAAGCAGTGCGATGAAAGCCTTCCTTGTCAGTCCATTGCCACACTTTTCCTTTCTCTGTCACTATTTTGTCAAGTTTCTCTCAGATCAAAGCCCTTGTTTTAAAAGTCTGCTGTCAAGAATGTTTGAAAATAAATGTGGTGTCTTTATTTTTTTTTAATATTGAGTTCTAAAATAGCATTTAAATTTTATTTTAATAATTCAAATTGCTTTAAACTTAATTTGCATAAAGTAACTTTCCCCATCCCCACCTTCCTCTCCTTTTTTTAGTAACTTTTCTTCATCGTACACAATGTTCTGTTTAGTGGGAGAATGCTGTAGATGAATTAAAGAGATGAAGGGCCACTTTTAATTGTGATATGTCCCCATTTTGAGTTCTAAAGGAGGCCAAATGCATTAGACTGATACAATGGAAGAGAAGGTGACAATCTTTTCACACTGTAAATATTACTTACATTTCTTTTTATTTGTGTAATTTCCCTTCTCAGTGAGCCAGGGTGAATTTTTGGCAATACCTTTTTTCCAAGATGTCACAATGTCTGACTTTACATACTAGTTAGCATCTCTGTAGTTCATCAGGCATCTCCAACAAAGTTTCCATTGTTTCACTCAGAGCTCTCACATTTTGACTGGTTCATACCAAATTCCCACTTCCTTTTTTAATATGTGGCCTTATTTTTTGGCAGTAATTAGTCATCTGTGTTTGCTTGTTTTGTATGGTATAATATCAATGTTATTTTGGCAAAGGGCTTATTTGGTGAATGCCTTCTATATTATTTGTTATAAATTATCCTTGTTATCCAAGGGTAATTTATTATATAATTACCCTTGTTAACATGAAATTCTTAATTTCAACAGCTGTTCCCTCTTTGTTATAGATTGGGGTTTGGGAGTTCTGGTTTTTGTGTTTGGGGTTTTTTATTTGTTTATATGTTTCTTTTTTGAATCCATTAGCTTCATAATACAGAAAAGCAGAGTGTTGCTTTGGGTGTAGCACAGATTCTGTATCAGTTCTGTATGTTTTGAGTTCATAACACTCTCGTGGATATGTGATCCCCTACTCAGCCTTTAGCCTGTCAAGTCTTGCTGATGGTTCAGTGTCATCCTTTAAGTGAAATACCACCTGGTCCAAGGCAACTTCCTTGGCATGTGCAACACTTTCATTCAAAGAAGAGGGTGGGGTGTATGTGTAAAGGCAGCTTCAATTTCTTGTTTTCATTAACACTTTCCATTTCTACATTCAGTTCTATAGTTGTGCTGACAGGTGCTTTGGGCAATGCTTGCAGGTAAAAATAAACGTCATCGTGATGTCTGTTCAAGCCTGCAGGGACTGGTCAGTCATCTATCCATTGGAATAAAAGCCAACATTAAGCATCATATGCTGAGCACCAAACATTCTAGATTGATGGTATGTGGTATTTAAAAGAACTAAAATAATACACTTTGCTGTGTATCTGATGTCTTCAAATGTCTCCTGGTGGTGTCACTCTTGGTAGCATTTCTCCTGTATTACAAATAAATGTTGTTCAGTAAGTGGTGCTGAATAAAATACCTGTTTTCTGATGAGACAGAAAGCTTTAACCGTTAACCCTTTTATTGCACTATTTAATTTTACCAGACAGCTATGTCTGTCTTTGGCTTAAACTGGCAGCCTCCTTTCCCACAGCCTTTTCAATATATCCTCAGGCACGTTCTAAACATTGGTTTGTTTGGAGTTTGTCATGCATTTGATCTCACAAGTTTGAGTTACACCATGTAATTATTTCTTCTGTGTGAGAATCTTTTCCTTCCTGTGGTGAATTGTGCATGGGATGGGTCTGTTTATATGTATTTGAGTGCTATTGATCAGACTTTCTGACTTTACCATCCTTTCTTTGTCAAAGGAATTACATAATGCCAATAGAAACCAAGTATTTCCTTGGCGTTTAAGTTCTGTCATTTCAGGGTAAAAATTCTGAGGTGTTCAGTGAGTTCCTCTTCTGTGTTTACCTTCCCAGATTGCCAAAGTCATACAAAATGCATGGGATTGTTCTGGTGTTGATGGAAGGCCTGGCTTAAGTGCTTCCCCTATGCTGGTATAGTGATGACCTTTATTTTCCCCCTGGAAAGCAAGGAGTTGCTCTGCTATCATTCTCCACCTCTCAGACAGCCCTTTTGGCAAATTTATGCCCAGGAAAGAGTCCAAGTTACTTAGATGTCCTTGGTCAGTTGAGGATGTTCCATAGGATTTGCCTTGTGTCACACATGCTTTCACTTTTTCCTCTGGTTCTTACAGGTAGTTCTGCAAGGATTTTTTCATCTAACACAGGCGTCAAGTTGATACCAAGAACTGATTTTTAACTTACTATAATGAAATCCAAAATACCAAAGTTTCTGAAGAAGACCTTTCAGAGGGCAAAAACTTTTTTTTTTTTTAATCTGTATATTTCTTCTCCTGATTTGGAATTCATTTATTGCAATCAGGAAGTTACTGTCAAGTAGTAACTTTTCCTAATCTTTCTCCAGAGAGATTATCCAGAGCACTGCAAAGCATAATGTAGTCAGAAGGGAAAAAGAAGGTGATAATAATTAACTGAAATGTAGCTTTTAGTTGAATGACTTTTCATGCTCCTAAAGTTGGAAATTGATTCAATTAAAGCCTTCTTGGAAGTGTTTTAGCTGTTTTCTGAAAGAGGTGGATTTTGGCTTAGTGCTGTTCTCTGAAAACAAGGGGAGTGAGATTGACCTCTACATAAGTTAAATAAACTAAGTACCTTAGCCAAGGAAATGTCAGTACAAAATTGTTAACACCCAAATAGTAACCAACTGTACTCTGCAGAACTTATGCTCCTTAAAAAGTGATCAGAATTTCTCAATTTTAGTTTTGTCCTAGCTTTGCTGTGCAGAGATTTTTATTTTTCCCATGGTAGAAATTAATTACAAGAATGTATTTTTTGCTAAACTTGTTAAACCGGGGTAGAAAGCCACAGAGAGATCTGCTCTCAGATCTGCAGCCTTGTTTAAAGCAGGGCAGAGCACATTAAAGTCACTGGATGGGTTAGCAATTTTCCAGTACTTTAACTTTTGATGATTTATGCATCTGTTGTGGATGGAAATCATCCAACATCCTCCAGAGATAATGTCTGGAACCAGACATACAATTTACCTGTTTCATATTCCCATTTTCTGTAACAATGGATTGATCCCTCAGGCTTTTCAGTTCATGAAACTGCCACTCTTGATGTTCAGAGAAGTTGCTCCTATTTCTAACACCCAGTTTCCGGGCCCGTGTAATACCCATTGTTACATGCGGAGAGGAGTGAGAACCTATTTGATCACGCTTTAGAAATGTGACATTTTTCTCATCTATACAACAACCAAAGCAAGCTAAGGCATTGGTTTTTTGGTGTGCCAGCACCATATTGCACTAATTTACGAGGCTGAGGAGGTAGTTTATAATGCTGTGCTTGATGGAAGCAGTTAGAAGTAAGGACTCTGTCAGGCTGTGCCCCACTACTCTGTGCCCTCTCGGTTCCTACACCACGAGCTGCAATGATGCCAGCCACAGCCCTTCTCCAGAGGGAGTGGGGGGTAGACATCAATTGTGTCACATTAGAAGTAGTAGGGATAACGTGTTAAACAGATAAGGGATCGTTAGGGGAAACAGTCTAAATCACCATTTTCATTAGTGATTGTGAGAGACCCCTGGAATGTGTCCTAAAGTTTCCTAAATGCACTTCAGGATTAAGCTTGTGTAAGGTTGGGTGTTGCTCCTTTGTGGCAAATGCTCCCAGAAAGGAAGCAGTAGTGAACAAGATAAGATGGGTTTTCCTGAATATGAGGCAAATGAATGCAAATATGCAAACCCAGCCCAAACAAATGCCATGGTACCACAGCACAAGGAACTGCAGAAGGACTTCCTGGCCAAGTGCTCTGCACAGGAACTGGATTATGTCTCAAAAAGGGCATTTTGCTTACAGAAGGAATGTGTACCTTTAATTGAAAATTGTTTGGTAGGCCTAGAAACTCATTTAGGTAAATAATGTACTATATTTAATATGCATGCATATTTATGAAGATATGTAAATCAATACATTTACAGGCAAATGAGGTAAAGCTATTCATATCACCTTGCTAAGAAATTAGGGATTACTGTGAAAATAATTTTTTAAGGTAAAAAAAAATCCATGCACAAAATATATAATGACTGGCAACAGATGCAGGATCTTTCATCTTTCAGCCTCAGTTGATTTCCAGAATGTATCCTGTTCAACTGAAATCTGAGGTGCATTTGAATTTTGAAAGGAGTTAGGCTTTGTTGTGATGATACTTAAAGGCATCAAAAATCTGTGTTCTCACTGCTACTGGTAGCCTGTTATCTGTGCTTGCCTAGGCAATCCATACATATCTCTTGGTGGTATCAACAACTTGTTGATAGACTGACAGAAGAATTATTCATTGTGGCTGGAAGGAGTCGCTGAAAAATGTAGAACCAGAGCTAAGGGTCTGAATAAGGGAAGGAACATTTTGGGTTTTAACCATGGTAATATCAAAAGTGAAACAGATGCAGTTGAATTACACTGGGGTTTTTGCATTATATATGTCTCTCTTCTACCTGTCCCTTGTCTTAAATTATGGAATCTTTATTTGAAAAGCACAGGGTGTATTTTGGATGCTGTCAAAATGTGACAAAGCTGGTGAGACAACAGGTGCTGAAATTCAAGTCCTGGTTTACCTCAGATGTGAGTGCAGTAAAGACTTTTCTGCAATTAAAGGTAGGCCAGTGGGAAAGCACAAACAGCTCTGCAATGGCATCTGTTCTCAACATCCAGTCTACTTCCTGAATGCGTGACTTCAGACCTCGTAGCTGCCAATGAAGTGCCTCTGACAAACGTCGAAAAATGACCATCCTTAAGTATGAGAAGAAAAAGCACAAGGTAAGTTTCACTCTAAATTTAAAGACAATATCATTAAATACAAAAATCTGTTCAATTTCTGTCTGTTTTGTTTTTATTTAGGAAGTGAATAAAGTAGAAAGCATGAAGGAGTATTCTTATGGGCATGCAAACTGCTTCCCCTTCACAAAGGCATTGTGAAAAGTTGTCATCATGCACCCAATAGAAACCAGTTCAATTAGCTGCCTAACAAATACATGCTAAAAGTGACAGGAACCTGAGAAATTGATCATGGCTTTGCAGAGCTATCCAGCAATGCTGTGTGCCTGACCTGCCCCCTCCCACTGTGCCTTGTGTGGGCATTTTGAGCACCAGGCTCACAGCATTGGGTGAAGCTGCTTAACAACTGGAGGCTGAATTTACTGGAGCCCTTGTGGTTGTGTATTTCCTGTTAACTATGTATTTTCAATGAACTTGAAGAGAGATCTGCCAAACAGCATTCTTTCCATTTAAAACACCACACAAACAAAAAGCTCTAAGAGGCAAAATAGCAGTTTATTTTATAAAGACATCAAAACCCACTTCTAAACAGGCTGGCAAAACTATAGTCATAGACAAGGCACAGTATTTTAAAAAAATAATTTGTTTTAACGAGAAAAGGTGCATGGAAAAACATGGGGGGGAGTGGGGTTGTTTGTTTGTTTTAATATACAAGATTTATCATGAAGGAGAACATCAAAATAAACCAGCTTTCCAGAATTGTAATGTTTTCAGTGATCAGTGTGAGTAGGTAATTTCATTGGTAATTCATGGACAGATGTTACATACTCATATTTTAACATTAATGTGCAACAAATCAAATTTTTTCCTACAATTATAAATCTATGGCAAAGAACTGTATTTGTATTAGTAGTAAAGGACTGATCTTATTTTCCTGACCAGAAAACAAATTGTAAACAAGCAATCTAATATAACATTATGAAAGCTCAGACCATAATGGCTAAGGCAGAGGATTAGAGATCAAGTTTCTTAAATTGTGTTTCTGCCTGTGATGACATAGTTTATGAACTGTGGCAACATTTTCAAGATTCTCTGAGCTGGTTTTCTGAAGGAAATGTGTCTTTCACAAATGTTTAGAAAAGCCAATTACCAAAGAGAGAGAAAAATACTGGCATGTAAAATCAAACTGAAATTTAGAAACTTTAGAAACAGTCAGGAGTCAATCATGCCAAACCTCTTTATTCTGTGGCCTCAGCAGCAGAAACTTCAGCTTCTTTTTAAGCCTGTCTGACAGTGTTTTGGACTATGCATAATCCATTATGGCATATGTTATCCTTGTCCTAGGGAAATTTTGCAGGGACAACCTCCTCCAGCATAAGAGAAAAATACACCTACATGAAAGCAAATATATTTGTATTCTTATCTACAAAGGTTTTCCCATTTGTTTTAATCAGTCATATCAATAGTTTTAAAGATTAACCTCCACATTAATGAAAAAAAGCGCACTGAAGATGCCTGAGCTAATAAAATTATTTGGATTAAATTTTTCTTTGAAACCACCATCTGTTCTTCAGATATTTATATCTGTGTTACATAATTGTATTAATAATTGCTGTATAGCCACTACATATAAATTGATGACAAAAATACATATTTGTAACATTTACACCATTTTATGTCCAGAAAAAAATGGAATTTTCTTGACTGTTCATGTAAAAACTTAAAAAGACAGTGTATTTGAAATACTTTTATGCCTGCCCCCTGCAAATATTGAGGAACAGTTGATCCTACCCGTGGCATAGGACTTAGCTTGGTTGAGAACTAACCAGAGCAGGTGCCATTATTCACCTTCATGTCATCACTCCTCTTGTGGGCTCACCTGTAATTTTGAGCTTTGAACATTTTCTTTCTCAAACTCCTTGAGAATTATTAATAAAACGCATCAAGAAATGCAATTGCTTTGCAAAGTACACCATCACTCCACATCATGACAAAACCTCCTCAAAATGCTGCAAAATCAATTTTCCATAAATATTTGCCTCACTCAGGCTGTTTATATTCTGTAATGTAACCGATTGTGCAAAGCATGGTGCAGTGGAGAAAGAGGACAATTAGTGTTCCTCACTGATTGGTCACTTAGGTACATTTTAGTTTTAACTCTTCCATGCTAAAATCTTTATAACCAAATCCATAATAAAGTACTGTGGGTACTGGAGCTCATCTTGTATCATTTGTTCATGGTATTTCTGCTGTCCCATTAACTTGCCTGTAAAGGAGCATTGCTCAGTTCTGCAAGGCAGTCGTTAAACTTCTTCCTGCTACAGCTGCTTCTGTTAGGTCTATAAAGAATCTGCAGTAAAGAAATTTTAAGAGGGAACAACAAAAATTATCATCACAAAGAAAATCATACAAGGGTGCATACCTTGTTTGTCTTTACACAGTAGTGTTTTTGGTCAACTGTTTGCTACCATATTCTTCAGGTGATTCACCTTTTGCATTAACACTCTTCTAATAATGTTTTCTAGGACTAACATAGTGCCATTCATATTCTAAAATCAGTATTAGCTTTTTTTCCAAGAAACTATGTTTCTTGAGCACCTCCAGGGATGGCAACTCCATCACCTCCCTGGGCAGCCTGTTCCAAGTCCATTTTCTCACAGAAGTTTAGCACACTCCTTATTTCTGATATTCATCTCACACTAAGTTACAAGTCAGTCACTGTGGGATGTACACAAGACCCTCCCTTGCCACAGATGTGAGCAGGAAAAACTTACACCTGTCCAACTCACTCAAGTGAGCTGGGAGCTGCCACAGGGGATGCAGAGATCAAAGAGTTAAAAATAGTGAGAAAAGGGTGCTTGTTTTTTTTGGGTTTTTTTTAATATAATGAGATTAGAAAGGCACAGAATCCTATCCATACACTAGTCCCATTGTGCTGGTTTTGTCTGGGGTAGAGTTAATTCTCCTCACAGTGGCTGCTATGGGGCTGTGTGTCGGATTAGTGCTGAACACAGAGTTGATAATACAGAGATGTTTTTGTTGTTGCTGAGCAGGGCTTGCACAGAGCCAAGGCCTTTTCTGCTTTTCATACGGCCATGCCGGCCAGGGGCTGGGAGTGTGCAGGACGAGACACAGCTGGGACAGGTAACCCCAGCTCACGGAAGGGATATTATTCCGGGGTATGAGTAACGCAAATATTTCTGTATTATCAGCCCTATGTTCAGCACTAATGATATACACAGCACCTTACCAGCCACTGTGAAGAGAATTAACTCTACCCCAAGCGAAACCAGCACACCCATCCAAATTATACTGGCAGGGGGACAGAAGAGAAATGGAGCCGGTGAAGGGTCTGGAGCACAAGTCCTGTGAGGAGCAGGGGTTGTTCAGCTGGATGAAAAGGAGGCTGGGGGTGACTTTATCACTCTACAACTCCCTGACAGGGAGTGCAGCCAGGTGGGGCTCGGTCTCTTCTGCCAGGCAGCCTGCGACAGGACAAGAGGGCACGGTCTTAAGTTGTGCCAGGGAAGGTTTAGGTTGGACATCAGGAAGAATTTCTTCACAGAAAGGGTGGGTAGACATTGGAATGGACTGCCGGTGGAGTCACCGTCCCTGGAGGTGTTTAAGGAAAGACTGGACGCGGCCACTCAGTGCCACGGTGCAGCTGACACGCTGGTATTCGGCAACAGATCGGATTCGACGACCTCAGAGGTCTTTACCAACCTAACTGATTCCGTGATCCTGTGACTGATTCTGTGATCTCTGAACAGCCGAACCTTCTTTACGAAGGCTGCAGGGTAACACGCCGAGCCGTGCTGAGGGCTAGTGTGTAAGCCCTTTCGGCGCTCCGGTACCTCACTTCTGCCGCACTGGAGCGCTGAGGCGCCATTCCCGCACGGCAGAGCTGGAGCGGGTGAACCTCCCCGCTCCCCCAGGGCGCCCGCAGCGGACGGCGCCGGGCGGCGCCACCCGCGTGACGTCACGCCGCGGTGACGCCATCGCTCCGCCGCCGCGCGCCCGGCGCCGCCATGTTCAAGGTGAGGAAGGGTCCCCGGGCCGGGCCGGGCCGGGCCCGCGCCGCCGGCAGCGCTCGGGGCTGCCCCGCTCCGCCCGCGCCTTCTGCCTCTTAACTCTTCGCAGGCTCTTAGTGGCACTCGCCTTGCAGCTGCTTAATCGCTCCTTTTAGCGCTTCAGAACCGCGTGCCCTCCGTGTTGCATGAAAAGAGACACGTTCCTTACTTAAAATTGCTTCTGGGGTGCATCCGCGCTCAGCTGTGTTGCCGCAGAGTTTGGATTCGTGCGTGCAGTTCACATTCCTTCTTTACAGTTGCTTCTTATTTTGAAATTGCTTCCAGCAGCGCGGAGCTGTGTTACCGCAGAGTTTGGGTTCGTGCAGTTGTCGCCTGAAAGTGTCAATTCGATCTTGAGGAGTCTCCCTTTTAGTGCGTGAAGGTTGTCGGTGAAACCTGCGAAAAGCACGGTCCGGCTCTCGCTTGCTCTAAGGTCTTTGCCTCTGATTAGAGCAGCCCCAGATGCCATCAGGGTAAAAGCAAGCTCTGTGCCAGTTAGATCGTTGTTACGGCTGCTTGTTAAAAAAAAACAAAAAAAACCCACCAGAACTTGGTGATGCTCGATTCTTGGTATGCATTTTCCTTGGTACCATTTTCTGTGTGCAAATACTGATAATATATCTAGGTATCAATATACTGAGTATACTAAATGCTAATATATAATTGAAACACAAGAAGTTCCATCTCAACATGAGGAAGAACTTTTTTACGTGGAAGGTGGCAGATCACTGGAACAGCTGCCCAGGTTGTGGAGTCTCTCTGGGCACCTGGGTGTGTTCCTGTGTCACCTTCTCCAGGTGACCCTGCCTTGGCAGGGGGTTGGACTGAATGATCTCCTGAGGTCCCTTCAAACCCTGACAATTCTGTGAGTCTGTGATACTGATGTGCTGAGCCCTCGCTTGCTCTGCTCTTGTCACAAATTCTTTTTTCTTTTTGTGCTTTAATGTTGGAATTCTGTGCTCGGAATCATTGAGAATTCCATAATTGATGCTGGATTGTCATTAGAAGGGTTATATGTGAACCTGTGCATTGAGGCACTATGCATAATATTAGTACTTCTATACAGCCATTGAGGATTTAGGTGCTTCAGGCCGACCTGATGTTATGCCTCTGAGAGCCAAAGGGGAAGGTGGCTTTTTGTCCAGGATATTTGTGCTTCGGGGCACAAATGTTGAATTTTGAATGTTGAAGAGTTTGGATTTTGGTTTTATGTTTTTATAGTTTGGGTTGAGAAACAGGAGGAAGAATAGAAAAAGAAGAGAAAAATGAGGTGGTTTCATACATTAGGACCAGTATCAGCCTTCTCAAAAGTATGCTCAAGCTTTTCCTATCTGGTGTCTAAAGATAAAGTTGAATTCTTCAGCTAGAGAGGAGTAAATGTATCTTTTTTGCTCAAAATAACTGCAGAGCATTGCCAATAGAAAAGAATGTCAGCTCTGCTTTTTTGATACTGAGTAGCTGTAAGACTGGCAGGGTGAAGGCACAGCTCAGTCAGTCAAAATGTTTTACCAAAGCAATTGTTTTAGTAATATGTGGTTAGTATGGAATTCAAAAATGAGATCCTAAAGGGAGTTTTGGAAACAAAAAGTACGGCAGTTGATCTTTCATACTCCCAAATAAATACTTCTGTGTGTGCAAATACGCAGTATTTCAGCAGCAGTTCTGTCTGTCCTGTAAGGTAGCTGATGTGGGGGACCTTTGTAGTATGACTTGAGCAGCACATTTAAGAAGAAATTCAACTCGCACTTTCAGAGGTTAGTTTCATTTTGTTAAAAGGTTAAGCCAGTGGAAAATGTCTGCACTTCCTTATCTTGATAATATAAACAGTTGACATTTTCAGTCTGAGTAGTTCTGTGATCACTGATACTGTTTTGTGAAACGCAGGTGCTTCCAGTCTTGTGCTCTGCTGTTTGTGTCTTTATATAAAAATCTCAAATATTTAAAACATTTAGTTTTACTGTTTCTGCTGGTGACACTTAGCGCCATTTACACTTTGAAAACATATTTCAGAATGAAAATGCATTTAGATTTTTGCCTTTTCAGTGACAGAACAATTTTGCAGTGAAAAAAGGAAAGATTGAGGAAATAAACTCTACAGCTATTAATGGTTAGTAGCGTTTGTTTTTGTCCTGGCTAGTGGAAGTATGTGAAAAGTGTTTAAGCAAACACTATTAAAGATTATCCTTGTCTTTCCTTGGCTGTGTAACAGCTGATCCAGTCATTGTGATGTTTCATTTATAGTGATTTAGTAATGAGTCCATAAATTCAGACAAGGAAAAACTTCCATTTTAAGCAAGTTTTTCCATACCTTTTGACCCATCGGATCCCTTATGTCTTCCAGAAAAGCAGTCCTGTGACCTAGTTCTTGTGTGCTGTTTCTCTACACTTAAATGAACATTTTCAGGAGTTTGACAACTATATAGTCTAATTTTTAGTTTGAGTAGTCTCTTGGTTACATTTAATAAACATTCCACCTGCAAAGCAGTGGAAGAAATTTAAACTGCAAGTGATTGACTGCCTATGGTAAGCTGATGTGGTCTGGGTAATTTTAAAGGTATTTTCTCGCAGTTCTGCAACAGACAGAGCAGCTGTGCCGTGGCTGGGCCAGTAACCACCATCACGGCATGAAGGAGGTATGGTTTGACCACGGCTTCAGTCTCACAAGCAGCTAGGTCAATGCAACAGACCCTGCTATTTGTGAAAAGGAAGAGGCCTTGCTGCCTTCTCCTTTCTCATCCCCTCTCCCCTTGCCCACACAGTTCCTCTGGTGCTTGTCAGGCTGTTTCATGGAAGGGTTCAATTTGCTAAGCCCGCACAAAGCTCTCCGCTTCTCTTTCAGGATTAATCTTTTGCCAAATTGGCGAGGTGAATTGCTTCACGGTGGAAGCATCCGGCCACCAAAGCTAGGGCAAGGTGAGCAGCAGCACTTCTGGGAACCAGTGCTGGAGAGGAGCCAGACGCCTCCCAGTTTGGTGTTAGATCCGCTCGTGCTGTAACTTGATCCAGTGAAACACAGGCTGTTGTAACTCTGCGCGTTTCCCTGAGTAGTAACGGGAGTATGAGACATTGAAAGCTTTCCCATTTCAACTGACGTTCCTGGCATTATAGTTCGCTGTTAATAAAGATGTGCGTTTGCTGGAAAACACTCTCTGGGCATTCTTGATTCACTGTGCAGCTAAGATTTTTTTCCTTCTATTTTTTAAGTTGAAGCAGACTTTCCCATTAAGAAATTCAGTGCGTAGGTACTGAATATTGGAAGAGTTACATCCACCTTACTCATGGTGGTCGTATTGTGTGATTGGATTGAATTTAAAGAATTCAAAAAAAAGTAATTCATGTTTCTCACAGAAAAGTAGGAGAGGTTCCTAGAATTCTTATGAAGTATTGATTTTGTTCTGTTATTTATAGCTGTAGGTCTCATTGTTTTCCTAAATCTGGATGCAGATATTAAGTAGAAGTAAAACACTGAACTTCTTGGTACTAACTATGGAAAAATGGAGGTATTATGGGCATTCACAAAGTTGTTTAAAATATGAATATAACCTTGCTATTTAAACTGAGAAAGTCAATACAAAAAATATTTTAAATGAGAGAAAACAAGATATTTTTTGTGAGATAAAAACTGATGAGATTAGCATTTATTTCTACTGCCTCCTTTAGCCTTAGGCTTTTCCAATTACCATCTGAGTGATTTAGACCATTTGAGTGCCTGAGAGCATTAGATTGTGTACTGCTGACCCTTCTTCCTCCTAATTTCCAAGCATCTTAATATATCACTTTTTACCATGTAGAGGGACATAAACATTGTCTACCTGGATGTGTTCAAACTCGTTGCTGTTTTGTTTGCACATAATGATGTACTTGTCTTCCTATAATGTTTCCAGGTAATTCGGCTGGGGGCCACCCCTGTCAGCCTGAGCTTGCTCTCTGTCCAGGTTTATGCTGCTTCTTCAGAGAAGACTTCCAAAAAGGAGTTGCTGAAAATTGAGGAGGTAAGTGTGGTTAGAGTCTTAGTGCTTTTCTATCTAAAGAATTCTGAAAACATTGTATTTTGATGTATGAAAGCATTTAGGTGCATTTAGGTACTCTTAGGTACGTCTTTTGTATTCATGCCTTTTAATTTGCTTCTCAGTTTTCCACAGTAGACACATCTATATAGTTATGCTTTTACGTGGGTATTGCATTTGATGTTCTTCACTTGACAGTGCCAGGCTTGCTTGTGTGTAGGGTTTTTCCTACATTAAATCCTTCTATTCTTCATTCAGAAATTACATTTTCATATTTGTAGATTTACTTACGGTTATATTTCAAATCCACAGGAATATTTTCATTTCTTTTTATCCAGATAATACCACTTATTTTTACTGTAAGTACTGTTGATAAATTCTAATAAAAATTCATTTATGTTCTCCACTAAAACGGAAAATCAGAATGTTTTATTTCTGAAAATATTCTCTTTTTTATGATCAAAATTCTTGTCTGGCAATACTTTGAATCCACCATAGTAGCCTACAGAATTTTATCAGTTTTCCTTTCTTCACAGTATTCAGACCTAAGCAACAAAAAATACAATAAGTAGTGGTGATAAATACCTGTTATGTTTTCATTTCTTTAAGATAGTACAAATGTCTTGGTTATAAGTAGAGCCTTAAAATACCCTGTCCAACTGTAGACTCACCGGCATTGTTGCACCGGCTTTTAAAAATCGCCAACACTAAAGAAAAAAGAAGTAGTTCATAACTAAATCCAGCTTTATATGCATGAGAGCGTGCAGTTGTTTAAAGATTTTGAGTACTTCTACCCAAGCTAAAGTGTTGTACCATAAGCACTGGAACTAAGTTAGGTGTTTGTGCGTGCTTAGCTGTTTTGGCTGGGCAGTTCCCTTGCCCAGGGTGAGAGGAGCCATAGTTGCAGTGGGCTCCTGGCCCTCCCTGGCCCGCAGCCTCAGCCTGGGCCGTGGCGTGCCCAGCCTCCGCTGGCCTGAGTCAGTCGTGAGGCAGCAGCGTGGAGTTCATGTGAGCTGAGTAATGGGCTTGCCATCAACTCCAGCACAGCAGAATGTGCAAGCCGTGGAGTTTTGGCTGCCTTTCTTGCCATTCTCAGGGTGTTAGTTTGGATCTCTACTGTGTCAGCTGTCTAGTTTCATAAAAATATATGGGAATTTCCTTATCTTCGAGGCTTCTGTCCTTGTGCCAGACATTGCTCTTAGGTTGTCCAACAGGATCAAAGTTCAGCTTGTGACTATGATTGCCAGGGATGACCAGGTTTCCTAGGGAATTGAGGCCGAAAATCCTTGTCTTTCAAAGTATTATGGGAAATCCAGCTGCACAAGTTACCAAATTATTGGATAAATTTGATATAATTCTATATTTTGTGGTGGTTAGGAGCTTTTTTGATTGTCAGAGAGACAATTCTTTTCTAGCTGATCATGAAAAGAGCTAGCTACATTTTAATGCAGCAGTACTTGTAATCATCAGTTTATAATAAACTACTAAATGGAGTGTAAAGATGGTATAAAATATAAGCTCTTTATACTAAACATCTGTGTAGGATATAAACTGCTAGAAATTTTAATAAGTTTTGTTTTGATCTGAACTTTGCTGTTCATCTTCAACAGTACAAACTTAGGTCTTTTTTTTATTGGAATACAGTTTCAAGTATGCTTAGGTAATTGCAGTAAATGTTGTGATTCTAAACCTTTAACAGGGTGTTCTAGCATTTATTACATGAAGATGCCCATTGCACGCTGGAGTTCCTCTTTGCTCAGTGCCAGGGTGCCATTAATGCTGTCAGTTGCTGATGTGGTTAATGACCAAAGGTTGGGATGTTGTACCATTTTCCTGCTCAGTAACAAACAGGCACATTTGTATTGGATGTTACCTTTGTTAGAAGCTGCTTAGGCTCTTAAATGATGGTATGTGCAAATATAGAAGATGATTGATTGTGATTTCTAGTACATTCAGTATGTTAACTGGGAACCAGAAGTGCTGATTAAGGTGAGAAACATTTTTCACAATTATGTTGTGTGTTCTTATTAAACTAGTTTAATATTAATTTATAACTTGTGACTTGGATCATATAGCAGCTATGAATAAATTGTATAGCAGTTAGAAGTCATCTTCATCATAATTATGTGCTGTATAATTAAACTTTGCTCATAATGGTTGTCTCAGAGCTGTGTGAATTTTTATTATGCATTGTTTATGTAGTAAGCACAGTGTTAGGTGTTCTCTGCTTAGACTGTCCGTGCCCTGAAGACCTACTTACACAATTACACCTTCGTTTTTAACATCTTGTTTGCTAATATTCACAGCTGTCACTGTACTCCTCCCCAGCTCGAGAGACTAAATATGTGGAGAATCCCAAAACCGACTTGGAAGAGGGGGTTTCCCGTTTACGGCATGTTATGGAGCCATATTCAGCCTGGTGTCAGGTATAATGGTTTGTATTGCAGCTGGTGGTGGTTCAGGGATAAAGCCCCTGCTGGGATTGTGATTTGCTTTTTCTGAGTTGGAATTAACAGTTAGCAGCAAAGTAAAAGTTGATAGCTGTAGAAGCATTTTTCAAACATGTAGCATCACTGGAAATTTTCTGCATTGCTTAAAATTTTCCACAGTTCAGGTCATTATGTTTACCCCCTTCTCACACAGAACCAGTTGTGTCTTTCTACTAATTTGCTGAAATAAACCCTGGGTTTAGGGGTTCTCCTTCCAAAAGAATTAAAATTAGCTAAAGCATAGAATTGTTTTCTGAAGTGAACTTTAGGCTTAAATATACCTAGGGATATCTGGACTTGGCACTGTTCTGTGGCTGAGGAAGATAGGAGAGTAGTATTTACAGTTTTCATGCTCAAGGAGGCTTTAAATTATCAAGCAGTGTGTTTTGAAGCAGCAAAACCAAGTTGCCCTCACTGCAACTGTGACAAAACACAACTTAGCAAAAAATAAATCAGTATTTGCTGAACTGGAATGTTGAAGGAAGGAATGCAACTCTCTGGAAGAGAGAAAATTCCAGGCCACTAAGTACTGGCAAACCTAATCCCCAGACCTTGCCCCAGAACTTTCGTGTATATATTTCATTAGGTAGTATGTTTAGAGTAAATAATCATTAAATACAAAAATAGGCTCTGTAGTGGAGAGCAAAACCAAGGTTTTTGTGATCAAGGCCTTAATTGTTGGTATTAGATTGCAAAGCTCCAGGATAGCTTTCTTGCTCTTTCCTGCCCAGGAAATGTTGAGGCTTGCTTTTGAAGCGAGGGCATCCTTGCCCTGTGGTTGTCTCTTGGCGACTGTAGGCGATTCTCTCCTTTGCCCTCTGCCTGTTGTGAACCCCCTTAAGCTGTTAGCTGCTTGCCCAGCTCTCGAGGGAAAGCCAAGCTGATCAGGTCAGGGCGTCCTTTCTGCCTGGAAGGTCTGTGTGGTGCTGCCTTTTAAACAGGACTGGAGCATTTTTTCAGTTATTCAGTCTAGTGTTTCTGAAGTGCCACCAGCAGGAGCACTGGCTGCAGCTTGGAAGGGGAAGGGGGGTTTTCCACAGGATAGTCGGAGCTCTGGCCTCCTGAGCACATGGCTTTTGTTTGGTTGTCTGTGGTAACCCTGACTGGGGAGTGAAATTGGAGAGGAGGTTAGCCTTGCTTGATGTCTCGCTGACCTGTTGTATTCCGATTTATTTTTTTTGGTCTGTCTGGTGATCATTGACATAAGATGTGCTCTTCTGGTCATGCACAGCAAGCCATTTCCTGGCAGTGGTTTACTGACTCATTTTATGAAGCGGGCATGTAAGCTTTATGGGTTTGGGGCAATCTTGCGTAGCTGTAGTCAGAGGTAGCTTTGGTTTTACACCCCCTGCCCATCCCTGCTATATTGAAGAGAATAATATTTAAGTGTCTCAGTTGTCTTTAAAATCAAGCAGATAACACAGGATAATCAGAGTGAAATTGGTTATGTTTGTATATCCATTTTACTTTTCCAAAATTACTTCAATGCAGTGGAAATGCAGCTCAAAACTCAGATGTAGAAATGAGCCAGTTATATTTCAGTTGTGACAGAAGATGAAACTTAGTCTCTGGAGTCTTTAGGGCAAGTTCTTCTTAAATTGGCTTTTAATAAGACATTCATTTAAAGTTATGTTGTGTGTCACATGGTAACACTTTTTTGTTTTCATGACAGATGGGTTTTTTTACATCACTCTTGCCAGTGAGGAGATGAAAGTTCTAAAGATATCCCCATACAGTATCCTAAGCAAATGCTTTCACTTCTGCACAGATGCAGCTCAGGTGGAATTGCAAGACTGTTCTCTGCTTTAGCTTTGGGCATATATATTTATGAATTTGTTCCCTAATTTATAGACAGCCTTACACTGTCTGTCTGAAGCATTATTAGAGTATATAACAATTAGCAGAGTTCTTTTTATTGAGTTTTTTTTTCTATTTTGATAAAAGGCAGTCTGCATTCTTTTACTTCCTGAATATTCTCAGTCTGAAAAAACATCTAGAACTAGTATGTGGGTGGTGCAGTGCCTTTGATTTACCTTGGACATCTATGGACATCTAGTTTTCCAGGTCACTTCAAAATGCAGTCTTGTTAGCCTAAGATAGTCTCCTGGAAAGTGGAATTTATCACCTTGCAGAATGAGTCACATACCCCTGCGAAGTGTGAGGAAGGAGTTTATTGCAGTGTTGTACTTCTTTTCTTTGCATCACCTCAAGTTTTTTTGCAATACCTGCATGCACTGAGAAACCCAAGATAATTCTGAGTTTGTTGCCTGATCTCAATAAAATACTGAGGTTGACGTCTGTGTTTTGAAGTATTTTATCTCTGTCCAAAGACTCCTTTGAGAAAAATCTGTAAGTTATGTTAAATGTAACATAATTGAGCAAGCATAGCCCTGTAAGTGAAGGATGGAAGTGGAAATAAAAGTAAGTTATTTTAGGGACCCTTCACTTTTTTCTTTCTTGTTGTTTTTTTTTCTTTCTCCTTTTTTTGTCTGGTCAGTTACAGTCTGTAGTTAATATTTTACTTACTTGGTATCTGTTTACCCTTGTTCTCTTGTTTTTTTTTTAGGATCTTTATGCCAAAGCTATGCCCAAGTTAGAAAAAGCTGTTGAGCATGGTAGAGGTAAATCAGCTTAGTTTTTTTAACTAGCAATTTAAAATGCAGGACTGTACTATATCTTCAGTTTAAAGGGCATTCCATTAAGCTTTATTGTATGTATAATTTCTAATGCATTTAAGACTACTTTATTTCCACTGTGTATCTGTTTGAATTTCCTTTGTGGGTCACTTATGACACTACATGTCTAAACAATTAAAATCTGACACCAGCATTTATGTTTATCAGTTACACTAAAAATTACTTATGCAGGAAGAGAAGGGGAAAAACCCTCACAATTTATTCCCAGTCAGCAGTATTTGTTTGACCCAGCTTAGTAGCTGAAACCTCCTGTAAAGTTTATTACTTGTTGGAAGCATTAGGTCTTTTGTTAGTAATGTTTAGCTGTTTCATTTTGGTTTGCTTCTGTGGATCTCCTAAGGATTTTGAATTAATCCAAAAATCATTTTCATTTGTTTTTATTTTTGGGAGCATCCTTTCATACCTAGGCTTACCAGGACTGAGCACAGATTTTATTTAGAGCTCATTTCAGATACTGCACCTCTTTTCTTTAAAAGTTTCAGTCTTTTGAACTCATTGACGTGGAAGATTTTCCATAGTTTTCCATTCCCCCCCCAGACTCCCATCTTAGAGTGCACTTTTCTTTTTGCTGTGTCTTTCCATCGTTCTGTGATTTGGTTTTTATACAGTATTTTACTGAAACTAGTTATTGTTAATATGTAACTGTAAAATTCCATTTTGCAAAGGTTTTTATCACTAATTTGAAAAAGATATGATTGAGATGCAAAAGAGCAAAACAAAACAGATGGCCCAGGAGCAAAGGCAAAGTTCCTGTGAAAATTAATGAATACAATACAATATTCAGTTTCATTCATGTGTCACTAGAGAAGATCTCAAAGGCTTTGAATTCTTTGCCAGCATATCTAAAATGCACACGATAGTTAAATGTGTTTTGATAACTCTTTGTGTTTTGTAATAATTGCCAGTGTGTATTGATGATTCCTTATCACAAAAACACTTTCACATTACATTAAAGCACTTTGTTCTGGCTTCTTTTCAGAGGGCTATGAATTTCTCCAAAAACCTCCTGCTGGATTTTATCCAAGACTTGGTGTTATAAGTTTTGCTGGAATTATTGGGTTGTTTCTTGCTAGAGGTAAGTGGGAACCATTTAACCTGGTTATGTTATGATTTTGGATAAACAATTTTTTTGTGGATTTTAAGGTACTAATTTTTAATTGTGACAAGGAGATCTGAATTAACTGTACAAGCATGTTTCTACACTATTCCTCCAATTATAAAGGAACTTCATGGAAAAGGTGTTTAATAATCGACAATTATTGTTTTATCATTGCTGTATTTGTTACTAAAATCTAGTCTTCCACATTTCCCGGTAGTATTTTAATATAACAAAAATAGCAAAGGACTGGTTTGTTATCTTTTAGCCTAAAAATATTTTTAGTTATTGAAATTCTTGATCACATATGTTACTGTAGAAATCAACAGAGGAATGAATTATGGTAAAATACAGATGTTCCTGAACTATATGTGTCCAATTAGGTGTATATTTGAGTTTCTTCAAAGTAATGTGTGTCCACATGCAGAGCTGCTGTAGATGGTGATCCAGTAAATAGACTTGTAAACTCTGGATGTGCTATAAATACATGCACATTTTACACCACAGAAAAATGATACAGTTAATTTCATCACACTTATTGAAGAAATGTTCGTGCTTTCATAAAAAGAAACATTAGTCTAAGAAATGTTAAACGTGAAGAAGTATTTTGTGCTTACATTGAGATATTAATGCAGTGAGATGTAGGTAACAGAACTCTAAAGCTGTAGAATTTAAGTACCAGTAAGGACATGGTTTGGACAAAAATAAACCTTTGTGGGGCCTGAATGCGTTGAAGTGGAAATGTATGCTTGGCTGTGTAGAAATTAGGAGTGGACCTCAAAATATTTAATTTTTCAGTGAAGCTGGTGAAAGCAGTACTTTACTTTTTTTCCTAGTGTTTTTTTTTAAAAATGAAATCAAGATAACTTCCCTGTTTGAAGTTATTTTTTTTTCAAATTCCCGCTTCTGCAAGTAGCGTGATCATGGATGAGATCAGCTTCCATCATTTATGACTGTAGCAAAGTGAGGGGAGGGGGGAAAGTACAGTCTTGGGACTGGAATTGAAAGATTAGAGGATCCTAAATTTAATGAAAATGAGACTACCTCATACTAAAAATGTTAGATTTGTGAATCTTTTGGGATGGGAGCCATAATTTTAAAACTTTTTTTTTTCTGGTAATACTTTAAATTATGACTGTTATTTCCAGAATGTATTCAAACCACAGAAGGAAGTGCCCCTTAATTTTGATGCTACTGAAAGTCCTCTTTATTTTATTCCTCCCTCCCTTGGTCTTTGTGGAGAAGTTGCTCTCTTGGAAGGTACAGATAAAAATCCTTCAGGTCCAATCATAACACTTGAATATGCACAGCTGCTCACTAAGTAGAGAATATGGTATTTAAAGTTCAGTCATGTGAATATCGTGCAGTCATCCAGCTTGGTTTAGAATTCCATTAGAGATAATTAGTTTTAACTCATGTTGCAGATGGAGTGATGCACTTCACTTGTAGGAGCAGCAGCGATGTGTTTATTGATATAAAGGAATGATTTGAAAGGATTTGATGGTAAGGTACACCTGATCAATTACTGCATGGAGGACAGGGTCAGACTGACCGGTCTGGGGAGGATCCTCCTCTTGAGTCACAGGATTCAGAGACAGCCTCCTTCCTTTCTAGACTCCTACTCAGAGGAGCCTAGATGTGTCCAGTCCTAGTCCCAGACTGTCAGCGGTTTATGTCCAAAGGATTTTATGTGCAAAGTCAATCTTATGATCTTAGATCTTAAAATCAATATAATCTTAGTGGAGCTTACAAAGTTTAGCAAACTATTAGGAGGGCCCCTACTGATCAGAGTGATTATGTTTCTGAAGAAACTGGTAGGATGGAAGAGTAAATACACTAAAATGTATTTAAGAAAATTGTTTATAAATAAAATGTTAAGGCCATTCAGTTGACTTGGTTAGCATATACTCTAACAATGGTTTGTGGGTTTTGATTTTTCGTTACAAAACAGGCTCAAAAATAAAGAAGTTGGTGTATCCTGCAGCTCTCATGGGTATCGGTACCTCCATGTATTACCCTCAGCAGGCGGTTGCTATTGCAAAGGTCAGTGATGATACCTGTCTTTGGAGAGGTGTCTTCTACTTTGATTGTTGCCTCCTAGCTTCAGATTAACTGGTCATCCATGTTTAAAAGCCACATCAGTGGCAAATAACAAAATTATGGTTATTTTGTCAAAGCAGATGCAATCTGGGCTGAAAGATAATCAGACATGTTCCTTTTAGTGACATTTTTTTCCTAACATCTGCAATAGTGTCTTCAGTTAGAAGAACGTAATTTCCTTTCAAAATCTCTAACCTCATGTAACACTAAATTAACATAAATATGCTGAGTGAGTAGTTTGTGTGTTTACTCACAATACTAAGGAAACATGAAATATCTTGTGATCAAATGAAAATAGTGTTTGAAAGAAAAAATAAGAGTTTCTATAAACAAGTCATCATAACATTTTGAGATAAATGTTACTGACATTTTCTGCTTTTTCTTGGTTGGGGTTTTAAGAAAGATAGCATGCACATTCTGGAATTAGAACGCTGCAAACTTACAGGATGTCTTCCCTATTTGTGGATTTGTTGTTTCAGGCACGCAAGAAACAAGTTAACTTGCAATTGCTTAAATGAGTTTCCTGTGTGAGAGAGAACTGAAAAGACCACAGAATTGCTAACAGCCCTTACTGATGTTAGATCATGTGCCTTGCTGTCCACACTTAGTGGTACTGGCACATTCCTCAATTCTCCACCACATTGTGTTTCAAATCCAGTGTGTAACCACTCACAGTGCACATACTTGCATCTTTCAGAAATTCTTTATATTTCAGCCTTTGATAAATTTGCCGCTTGTAAATAGCCCTGAGATGTCAGAATGGTATTATTTCTTAAGAACATATGATGTTCTTTGAAAACTGAAAGGTCATTGACTTAGGGAGAATCCAAACTGCTGAGTTTCAACTCTGCCAGCATGGTGGTACTCTGATCTTTGATGGAATCTTTTTTTACTGCTTCCAGGATTCAGATGCTTTAAATACAGATAATTCTGTTGACTTATTCTCAGAGAGTGAAAATTATGCAAGTGGCAGAAAAAAAACCTATCAAAATTTAAGAAGCTTAGACATTTCTGTTGGAAACTGTGTATTAAAATTCTGCTTGCCTTCTGAACGGTGAAGTGGGAAGTGATTGAACACTGTTCAAACTGGTGTTACTGTTTTTAAAGAAGCTCAGTTCAGGCTTAACTATGGATTTGATGCTAACAGCTTCACAATACTTAGTTTATTTTATGAGAACTTTGAAGTGCATGATTGCTCTTTGATTAATTCACAGTTTTTAGTTTGACTGTAATGAAAAATCTGATAGGAGGTTGGAATGGGTTTAGCTTTGTTGACTTGGTCAGGACAGTAGACGTATGAATTTGAAAACTTCTGTGGGGAGAGTAATATCCTAGATACTGTTTTGGTTCCTCTAATCTATCTTGTGCTTTTCTTTTCTTAAAAAAGCGAAGTTTTAAGCATATCATATCTTACCACCCATAATTTTTAGGCTTTAATCTGAAACTGGAAACATTTTCCTCTCTATTAATTATTTTTAAATGTTTCATGAGCCTTTCAAAAAATGTCTGTAAACCTAGAAGGGAATGCCTACAGTACAAAGCTCCCTTGCCAAGTTAGTGAAACAATATAGAAAATATTCTGGAACATAAATTTAAATTATTTTATTTTTTATATTATGTTCTTTTTATTTTTCTTCCACACTTAAGTACTTCATCACTGCTTTTTCTTTTACAGTTGTATAATTCACTTCACTGGGTATTGTGTTGTTTTTGGTTTTTTAATTTATGGGGGTTTTGTTTCTGTCTAACTTTTATTTAAGACTTTCCAATGAAGAGTTGGAAATAAACACAGCAAAATGTATTTGTAGTTGAGGTCCAGCACTTAATTCATCTGGAAGTAAAAATTTTTCTTTAAGATGTATGAATTCCTAAGCGAAGTTGTATCAACAGAGTTCATCATTGGTAGCAGGTAGTTTTCAGACACTAATCATCTAACTGAAGAGGGAAGAAATTCATAGACTATTATTTTTTCCCCTGCTTTAGTAAATAATCTAATAAATAATAGATCACAAATTCTAATAAATCACAAATTTGTAAGGGATTTATTTCCCCACTGCTGGTATCACTATACTTTTAATAACTTTGAACAAAAGATCAGACTGTATATGTGGTATGGGAATTGAATTTAATACTAAAGCTTATTTTATTCTGGTGGAACCCTACTTAGTGTTTTGAAACGGTATTGCTTTCCAGCTAATCATAATATACTCAAAATACTTTGTATTTACTGTGTCTTATCTTCCATCTGGGAAGAACTTTCCATTTTGCAAAGTTACTTAAATCACTCTATCATTAGAACTAAATTTTGTCCTTTGTTATTAGAACCTTTCAAATGTACTAAAGTACTGTGTATTATGCTTGCTTTCTTCTTGAAAGAAAAAAAAGCTTCCCAGTATGCTAGTTTTGTTTCCTTGACAGCAAGCCACATTATTTCTGTGTCTTTTGAATCTATACCTTGTCCCTTGCTCGGTTCAGTCTGTAATGCACAGACAGCTGTGCTGGCACAGCTGGGAGCAGGCCATGATTCCAGGGGCTGTGAGTTGGAAAGCAGGAGCCGGCCAGGGTCGCTTGATCCACGTTTGCTGCCGAGTGCTCGTGAAATGGCACTTTGGCTGCTTTCTTAACGGGGTCAATGTAGAAAAACCAGTGGATTCTCAGTTTAGTTTCTCAGCATGAAGCGTAGATAAAGAATTGCCCATTAAACTTCTGTACATGTGTAATTCTGTGTAACATCCAGTGTAGTCAGTAATGCATGCTCATGGTGCTGCGTGGCACATTAGGCCTTGGAGACCACGGGTGCTAGCCCAGTAGTGCCCAGTATGGGTGTTGGTGGCCCATGGTCACCTCAAACTTTTAGAATCCCTGTTGAGAACCACTCAATCTGACTTTGGAATTTGTTTGTTCAAACTTTAACATACAAACCCACTTACAGTGCTGCGTTTGACAGCGATGGTATTTTAGCATGTTGACCTTGTAGTTTGCACTTCCTGTCTACCTAGAACTGTATTTTTCAACTGTGAAAGTGTCTGTGGGTCCTGGCTCTTGGGGGGTTTGTGCACTGGTGAAACATCGGTTGGTTTTGGCAGACTAAGCTGTCTGGGTTGCTGTATCTTGTGATGTAGTTACTTAATCCAGGGACATGAATGACCAGTTTCTCACTTAATGCAATTCATAAATCACTTGGTCATATGACTCCTATAATAAGAATATTTTTAAGTTTGTACTGTTAGGCATTTAGTGTGGTTTTAAATATTTTAATGGAGTATTTTTAAGCAGAAACAAAAAAATAGCTTAAGGACAGTTGTTCTTTCTTATTTTATGTTGATAGCTGTGTCTTCAGTAATATTGCAGACAAAACCAGCACTTTGTTTATTGTGATTATTTTTCAGTTCTGGTAGGTTTGTACTGTTTGCATAAGGGACCATCATCTTTTCAGATGAGCTAGCTAGTTTGTTGAGGTGCTAGAGAATGAACACTTCTGATACTGAAAAACAAAATAACTGTTTATACCTGTAATATTTAAATTGGGCAGTTTTGGAGATTTAACTGGTTCACTTGATATGCTTTATTCTGATGAACATTATCACTTTCAGCTATAGAGAAAACTGAATGCATCCAATGGACTTCTTTAAACCAAAGTAATTGGTCAGATATGGTGGCAAAAAGGATACTTTATATTTAAGACAGCCTATATTTTGGATTTAGTTGTGACTTGTAAATGTAGTTGCTGATTTGGGTTTGTTTTCTTTTAATTCTAGTTATTCAACAGCTTCTTTTGTAAGGTAGCAAGCACATGGTATCTGCCCAGAAGCACATCCTTGTTGCCATTGTGTAGTGACTGGTGCAATCAGTCTTGCTGATTACAGATCAGACAAACAAGGGGAAGTGGCTCTTCACACTGTATGTTCCCAGCAATAGAACCACTTGGCACAGGGATGCTAAAAATTTGCACTTCCCCTTGAACTCCATGCAAAAAGTTCATAGAATGGAAATTCCTTGGGCCTCTTTGCACGCATAAAAATCACCTCTGGCTCAGGAAATCTCTGAACAGTGAATTGATGGAGACTGGAAGAAACTTAAAAATGTAGTTCAGAAACTTTTTGAGAAATATCAGAAAACTGTTTCAGAAACATTTACACTTGCCTTGTTCTGAGAGTTTGCATTTTGTGGCTTTATCTGCTTTAGAAGACAGGAAAATACCTTCTTAGTTCTTGATTTTATAAGTTTTTTTTAGTTTAATAGCTGTTTGTTGGACAAATTGTCCTTTTTGTTGTTCTTCATACAGAAACGAATAGTGATATGAAAGTCAGTATAGACCTGTGCCTGGCTATTAAAATCTAACACTTTACTTTTAAAGGGTGCTATGAATATTACAATTCCATGTCACATGAGGGACAAGGGATACTATTTTATTAGACTTAGGGCCTTTCCCTGTCATAAAATAGCTGTTGGTGTAATATAGCAAATACAGTCTTTCCTAGCTGTGTTCTGTTTTGGGAGGTGACAGCTGGTTATTCATTACATTCATCTATCAGCAAGTTCTAAAAAACAAATAAGAAAATCTAAAATTGCAAAATAGTGACAACCCAAAGTAGGGTCTTTGAAATGGGTGTGGTCAAATTAAGAAATACTTTGCATGTGTTAGTTATGTTGAATGTCAAATACTAAGAAAACCTGTATTGTTTCCAAGAAGCATCATTCCACTCCTGTTTCTACAGGTGAATATTCAAGTAGTCTTCAGATAGTTTTTTAGTGCATTATTTTTTCTTATTTTTCATGTGACATTATTTTACAAAATGTTTATTAATGCTGTACATCGTGAGCTTGAACAGGAAGGGTTAAACATCTTGTGCTTTGAGATTTTTTCCACTTAAAATAAGAAGCAAGGCAATATTCCCCAGATTATTAAGTTCAAGCTTTCTAAAAGTTTTTGTTTCAAAGGTTGCTGGCACGCAGCTGTATGACTGGAGTCTTCAAGGATATATTGCTGTAGAAGCTCTTTGGAAGGATAATCCTAAGAAGAAGAAATCAGGTGAAAAAGATGATAAGGTAAGAAGTCTGAGGAGCTTGATTTCTGAATTTGTCACTGCCTTTTCAGACGAAAAATTTATGAACAACAGTGGTATTGTTCCACTGTGACTTGTCCTTTATTTCTGAAGAGAAATTTTTCATTCTCTCTTTCTAAGCTGTGGAAAAACATTAGGCTTACTTCAAGTTAAACTTCCAGAAATGCTGTTTGGAAGTTTCCTTTAGTATAATCTGATACAGATAAGTAAACCGAGTTCTGGGAAATATATGTAGATAAATAGATGGCTTAGTGAAGCATAATGTAAGAGACTAGAGAACTGAGCAAGTTGATTAAATGTGTGCCAGGGAAAGCCTGGAAGGTTTTTAGGTGGCTTTTTTAGCTGCTGCTTAAAGAAATAAAAGTTCAAGTGTGTAATGTAAAGCTTCTGTGATTTTAAATTCATTTCTAAACTCACTGTGACTGGAAGAGAGGTGTTTTAGAGACAAAATTGCACTTGGATAGACCTCAGGGATGGGACCAAGTTCCCTTGGTAGGGCTTGGTGTAGGACTAGTTCCAAACAAGATGAGTTGGGGAAATGTTCACATGTCCTGAATCAGTTGCTGAGTCTTCTGAGAGTGAAGACTTTCAGTGGATACTCATCTGTGTATTGGCCCAAGACACTTTAGTAAATGAACTTGAATAAACAAAGGTTAGTTAATCGTTCTGTACCTTTCCTAAAACCTAGGCTTTTAAAAAGAAACTCAAAAAAAGAGTCAGTGTTAAAATATTTCAGAGGGCAAACTGACAGCATTAGTAAAAAACAGCTGAAGTTTTTCATTCATTGTGTCCCAGGCTTTGAAAAGGGAACACGTGGTTGTTATTGGAAGGCAAAGACTTTTGACACTGTCATCTTACTATGAGGCTTATTCAAGCACTTGCTACTTCAGCAGAAAAACAAACAGCTTGCAGAATTGGAGAGACCACTAAGTAAACACACTGCCTTCTCTTCCTCCTTGCAGAATCTTTAAATCACACCTCTTAGTTGCCAAAACATGTTACTTGCACAAAGGAGCAAAATGCCCATTGATGGGTGCTCTCCGAAAGTTCATCTCATTGTTCAGATACTGTCAGTGTGAACTGTTCCTGTGTAACTTGATGGATTAGACAAGGCACAAAAACCCTGTGACTCGAGAGAAACAGTACTTGGTCACTTCATGAAACTGCTTTCATTTCCCAAGTTCACGGATCTCTTACCACTGAGGCCAACAGCCTTACTGGTGCTTTGTCCTCTGAAGTTGCTAAAGAGAGCGTCTTGTCCCCCTGCTGGGCAGAGTTGCTGAACAGCAGCTGTAAAAAGTCATGTGCTTTTGTCTAGACTGGGGACTGAGAAGTGATTCTAATGGAAGAAGTTTGCCCTGAAGCTTCCTTTGGTCTGGGTTGGTGAAACCATACAAAATACATAGTTGAGAATCTGGGTGGGTAGAGATGGGTTTGTTTCGGTTTCATATGGAAATAATCATACAGATTATTAGTGCCGCCAAATCAGTATCAACTTTTCAAGCAGAAGAATTTCTGTTTAAGTTCTGTTTTGTGTTGGAGGCTTATGCATTAGCGTCACGGAAGAAAATGCTTTTAGCTATCATGGAGTAAAATTGGCAAAGCATTCTAGGGTAGATACTGTGACTTCTGTCTTAATTTGATGGCCTTGTGAAAGAATATTGTTGCTTTTGTATACATATTTCTTATTGTCAATCTAGGCAGCTAGATTCCTGAGCTAGTGGAGACAGGTCTAAATGTTACTCTTGAGTTGTTGCAGCAGATGTAACCCATTTCATGAAACTATGCCAGAGCAAAAGACGTTATTTTTGTTTTTGTGACATTTACTCCAGCATTTTCCTGTTGCTACACAAAGGATTCTTGCAAATAGTCAAGCAGTATATGGGTGGCTCTTCTTGGCTTCTGTTTATTTGTTACGTTGCTCATAATTTGTTTGATAGTCATAGGTACCACAGCTGTGCATAACTTCGTGTTTGTGCAGCAGTATGTCATTAAAATAAATGTGGTATGTTAATTTTCTGAAGGTTTTATGAAACAAAAACCTGTGCCAAATTGAGGTCATATCAACTGAATTTTGAGTTTTGCCAAGAAAGATGAATTCTGGGACCTTCTGTGCCTACATTTCAAAACACTGGCTGCAGCCCCTCCATACAGCAAGTCAGTCAGATGAAAGATTTTAATATGCTGTTGAAGGATGGAGCTCTTCAGAATGTCAGGATAAAATCCCTCTGCTAAAATGGAAGCACATAGAAAAATAATTTTCTTCTTTTAGTTCTCACTTTGTCTTGTCTCTATACCATTCAAAGACTTTTGCTGTATTTTTAACAATTTTGGATTCTCTCTCTTCCAGCAACACTGAATTGGGCACCCCTTGTATTTTGTGACGTGGCCAAATTGTGTAAAACCAGAAGAGCACTACAGCTCTAAATACACCCTTCTTTCAGCCCTTGTTCCTTTCTTCTTGTGTTTGCTCTTTTCCACTTTGGCCCAGCTAGTAATGAGATCTCACAGAAAACTAATTTCCCTTTCATCTTCAGAAACCGAGGGAAACTTTTATGGCATATTATTTGGTTTTCATTACTGTCTGGTGTCCATCAGCACACAGGAATGAAACACACCAGACTTAGCAATACTAATATATGATACATACAATTTTTAAACCCATATGTTTTTATTACACATGTAAAATATATAAATATGTTTAAATCTATCTCTATGGCAATCTCTGGGTATTTTATTAAGTGCTAGCTGATTACAGAATGTCTTCAGGTGCAAAGAGGGCTCAGCTTTGGCTGATTTCCAGTACTTGCTCAGAACAAGCATCAAGGAAATTGTAGACCAGAACCTTCCTCACCTGAAAGCTCTGTTGAAAATTGTGCTATCAGTGTTTTGACTGGGGAGGCTCACCATCAGCATCACAGATTATGACCATAACAAACTTTAAATTGTGTTTTAAAAGAGTTTTTAAGTCACGTGTATTTTGGTCGTCTTCTAAAACACAAGATAAGCAGCTGAGAGAGCTTTTTTTCTACAGAAAATGCTTGTCAGGCTTGGCTTTGGTAGGTTGTGAATAGGCAGGCAAAAGTTTGGTCATCTCAACTGAAAGATAAACATCTACTTCTGGCAGAAAATGTTGTTTCCTGTCACATGCTCTCCTTTTATTATTTGGTTGTAAGAACAAAACCAGTATGAAACTTGTAAGAAATATTACTTTTGGAATGAATCCTTAGTATGGGCAGCGGGGAATTTAGCTGTGCTGGAAGTGGGATGGACAGAAAGAATGTACTCTGCAAAAAGTTCATCTCTCTAAGGGCAGCATTTCAACATTTTTGAAAGTACTTCATATTTTTGTGAGAATTAAGTTCAAGGTCAACTTAAATAAAAGAAGTTACTGATTGACTGGGGGAGGATGAATAAGGTAAGGCAGTGATATTCTCTTTATTCCAAGCAATACATTGCAAACAAAAGAGGGCAGAAGGTAATTTATGAATCTCTGAGTCCAGGTGAGCCTTTGTTTTTCTTTTGCAGCGGCTGTTTTTTTTTTTCCGTGGCCAGACTTTCCCTTTCAAGAGTTTCCATAAGCATAAAAGATACACACCTATCTTAGTCACTTTTGAAGTTTTAATTTCTAAGATTAAAAGTCCAAAAGGGTCTGGCCATCTGCAAGACTTCTGAGGTAGCCAGAGAAACTTCTGCACCTGGCTCGGCTGTAATGTAAGGGAAAGAGGCACCACACATTTGGGGGTTTGACATTTAGCTAGTTTGCTTTGAGGTGGTTTTCTTTTTACTGAAGGAAGATTTTCAGAGTAATTATGGTGGGTTTTTTGCAAAATTTGTTGTTTAAAGTTTATGTTTCAATGTATCTCTGTTGGATACTGTGTGAGCTAAGCTGGGGTGTTTTTTAATCATTCATGTACTGAAACTATACAGTCCCCTTGGTTCCAGTGTTATTTTTAGTTTCAAATAATGTTGGGGGTTTTTTTAATCCCAAGGAATCCCAATGTATTGAACATTTTATATTGAATGTATTAGGGAGATTTCTTATCAGTCACCTTTCACTTGAAACAGTCAGAAACACGAGAATGCAAAATATTTCCTCTTCTGCTGTGGGATAGAGCTCTGATGTGTGAACTCCTCTGGCCACCCAGATTTGTTATGGAGCGGTTGTGTTGAGCCAGAAAGTAGAAAGACTGTTTTGAATATGTGCCTGCTTCTGATTATGAGAGGGTACCCTGGCACAAAGGAAGCCTGTCTTCTGAGTCATTGATCTAAACAGAATTTTTGCTTCTGACCTGGTTTTGAGTATGCTAGAGGACTTTAGCACTTTTTTGTAAAACTGTGTGCTGTTGCCACAGGAAGTTCTTTTCTGGCTAAATCACGTTACTGCTTGAGCTGTATCACTTAGGCTCACTCTTTACACAGTGGGCATATACAGTGGATGGAGTCAGATGCTTCTTAATTGCTAATTCAGCAAATGGCTTTGTGTGAGGAATGATAGTCTATCAGTGGGCTTGAATTAAATAACTCAGACTTAGTAGTTCTACTGAAGGTAAGCCCTGTGATGAGGTCTCCTGAGCTCATAGAAACAAAGGAATAAAGGAATTTAGCAAGACCCCTGTTCTCTTGTGTATGTGTGTGTGTTACTTTAGATTGTTTTCCTCTTCCAGGACTTTAAAAAAAAAAAAAAAAAAAAAGCTTACCTTGACAATAATTGCTTTTTACAGGTTAAAACAAGAATCTGGAAAAACACAGGCTTCTCTGTGAGGAGCTTATTTTTAGTTCGGTTGTTCAGGATTGAGTAAATTCTGAGATGAGGCATCGTTAGTCAGATTATTCATTGTAGATTTTAGTAAAATGTCATAACTTAGAAGTTCCTGTACAAGCAAATTACAGAGTAGATTATTATTTTGAAATGGGTGTGTTTTGTGGATGTGATTTCCTGTACTATGAAATATCCAGGGTAGTAATCAAAACAAAATGGGTTTTTGAAAGAAAGAATTACCTTTCAAAGGTCTTGCTAGGCATTTTTTGAATAAGACATTTAAGAAATATCTTCATAATTTAATCTTGATATATTGAGTCCATACCTCCAGCACAGCATATGCAATACCACACAGACTTGGTGCCTTATTGTGTTTAATCAATGGTACATAAATTTGACTCATTCTTTGAAACATTTTCCAGTCTCTTCTGGCTTCTTTTGCTACATTTTCCATCACATTTAGCATTTTAGAATTACAGAATGGTTTGGGATGGAAGGGATCTTAAGATAATCTAGTTCCAACCCCATGCAGGATCAGCTTCCACTAGAGCAAGTTGCTCAGAGCTCCATCCATCCCGGCCTTGAACACTTCCAGAGATGAGGCATCAACAACTTCTCTGGACAGCCTGTGCCAGTGCCTCACCACCCTCACAGCAGAGAATTTCTTCCCGATATCTAATCTAAACCTGCCCTCTTCCAGTTTGAAGCCATTCCCACTTGTCCTGATTCTACAGGCCCTTCTGAAAAGTCCCTCCCCAGCTCCCTTGTAGCCCCCTTTTTTAGGCACTGGAAAGCTGCTAGAAGTTTTCTCAAAGCCTGCTCTTTTCCAGGCTGAACAAGCCCAACTCTCTGAGCCTGTCTTTGTAGAAGAGGTGCTCCAGCCCTCTCATCATCTCCCTGGCCTCTTCTGGACTTGCTCCAGTAAGTCCACATCCTTTTAATGTCACAGGCCCCAGAGCTGGGCACAGCACTCCTGGTGGGTCTTCCAAGAAGCAAAGCAAACCTGCTGCCCATGCTGCTTTTGAAGCAGCCCAGGACATGGTTGGTTTCTGGGCTGCAAGGGCACATTGCTGGGTCATGTTGAGCTTTTCATCAACCAGCAACCCCAAATCCTTCTCCCCAGGGCTGTTCTCAATCCATTCTCTGCCCAGCCTGTGTTCGTGCTTGGGATTGTCCTGACCCATGTGGAGGACCTTGCTCTTGGCCTTGCTGAACTTCATGAGGTTCACATGAGCCCACCTCTGAAACCTGTCACGGTCCCTCTGGATGACATTCCTCCCTGCAGAATGATGGCTGCACCTCAGAGCTTGGTGTCATTGGCAGACTTGCTGAGAGTGCCTTCGATCCCACTGTCCTTGACAGAGGTGTCAGCGCTGGTCCCAGCACTGACCCCTGAGGAGCACCACCCATCACTGGTCTCAGATATCAGACTGGTGACTGCAGCTCTGCATGTGACCATCCAGCCAATTTCTTATCTGCCGAGTGGTCCGTCCATCAAATCAATGTCTCTCCAGTTTAGAGACAAGGATGGTCCTGCAGGACAGTGCCAAGTGCTGTGCACAAGTCATAGATGGCATCAGTCACTCTTCCCTTGTCCACCACTGCTGTAACCCTGTTGTAAAAGGCCACCAAATTTGTCAGACACACTTTGCCATTAGTGAAGCCATGTTGGCAGTCATTTCTTTATTTAAGTCATGTCGGTAAAAATAGCCTTCTAGAATAAAGAGGAAATGCTATTTAATTTCCATGTGTAGAATTTAAGAACAATTGAGGGTGGGTGCCACCTCTGATTATTTCACCCAACCCCCTGTTCAAAGCAGAGACAGTTTCAAAATTAGATTTGGTGGTTCAGGCTTATGTAGTCATGTGCTGAGTATTTCCAGGGGTGGAGATTTAGAAAGTTCTCTGGAGAACTTGCTTCAGTGATTGGCGGTGTGATTCATTTTTAATGTTTTGCTCTTTGCGCAAAGAGAAATGTGCTATGCTCCTCTGTCCTTTTCTTCCTGTCCTTTGGATGTGAACCTCTGAGAAGAACCTGGCTCTTCCAAATGTGTAAATGCCATTAAGAAATTGTGGATAGGAATTAGGTTCCCCCTTTGTCTGGTTCTCACAAGTGTGAACAGATCCTCATCTCAGCTTTCTTTGTATGTGCTTCAGTCCCCACCCAAGCCATATGTGTGGCCCTTTAAATATTTTTTAATAGATATCTATTAAAGCTGAAATCAAATGCATGTTTGTTAATGCATGTTTGTTATAGCATCTTGGCAAATAGACCAGACCCTGTAACAAGCCTCTCTTCATTCCTTGATTTGTGTCATTTATGTTGGGGAAATTGTGAGAACACCCTCTAAAAGGATATGTGCTAAAAGAGGCCTATTGTATAAATCCACGCAGAATTCAGAGAATGCGAAATAGCAACTGCTCTGTGGGTATTCATCCTCTGTTATTAATACAGGCAAAATGATTCAATTAAAGCACTTCAGTTGAAGATAGTTGTTCTTTCAAATCCTTTAATTGCTTGGCTAACTACCAGAAGACTAAAGTCTAGAAAGTGTTCGGTAGATCATATTTGAGTGTATTATACCGAATTAGTCTCATGAACCACTTGATTTTGTAAGATATTTTTGTTTCAGCTTTTGAAGAGGGTTTCTGTTCTGGTAAAAACATTAATCATGGATTGCCTCAATTAAAATGTACACATTTTTTCTTCCTCAAGGGTGATGCGGTGGGTGACAAGCCCCTGGAAGTCCATGCTGCTTCAAATAAAGAGCAAACCCAGAAGTAGAGTGCTACATCACCTGGCATCAAAGAGGTAAAGGATGAAGACTGGTAATAGTTTGTGGCTAAGCAGCAGAGCAACTTGGAAATGCTGAGCATTTTCAAGTTTGACTTGTAGTTTTCTTCGTAATGATTACGAGAGTGCGGACAGATAATTTTATTTGTCCTAAAATTTGTCAACAATATATGCGCTCCGTAACACTGTTTAAGTTAAGAAATCTAAATTCTTCATCTTTAGAGCATAACAAGTGTCTGCTTAAAGGGTTCTGAATTAATTGAGGAAAGCCTTGTGATTGTGGGGTTGGTTGGTTTTGGCCTTTTATTTTCTTTTTTGCCTTCCCATTTCTGTCTCCCATACCAAAAACCTCTTTGCCTTCTTTGTCATGCTTGTACAAGTATTAGGGTGGGGAAAGAAACCTCTTCCCTGCTGGTAAGTTTTCTCTAAAGATTTGTGAGTGCCAGGGTACAGCACTGCCTTGCAGCCTGTAAAAGTCCATGGTGTGCCTGACCTTTCATGTTAATGCAGCTCCCAAAAGAGTCCTGTTGGGAACAGAAGATGGAGGAAATGAAGGCAGCATTTTTCAGGCTCTCCAAGGCAGAAATTCAAGTTGAGATACCAGTTCTGACTTGGCCTCCGGCCGTGTTCTAAATTCAAGCAAGCCCTATGGTTACAGTTTCTAGAAAAGCAAAACAAAAACATCCTCTTGACTTTTTTTATGGTGGTTTGGTTTCATAGCATAAAAATTGCTCTGTAATTGAGGCTTATTGCAAATAATTATAACTTAATTGGACATCATTTAGTGCAAAATGTCAGATGTCTGCTCTGTTATCAGTTGATAAAGAATGTCTCTTCTGAACATGTTTTCTACTTGCTTCTCTTTGCCGTGAATTATTTTTGCATCATGTTAAAAACTTAATTTTCATCAGAAAGTGATCCTGGCATTATAGGGACTCTTCATCACTTTTGTATGCAGTATTCCATTTACCAAAAAAAAAATTTTTTTTTTCCTTACTGCCAACTGTGTAAATAGAGTCCAGATCTGGCAAACTGTATCATTTTTTTTTTCAGTGCATCAGCATCAGTCACATATGTTTGCAGATGTGGTGGAATGCACCCATCTGCTGAGCAGCAACATTCCACTGTTACATGGGCAGCTTTAAAAGAAAACCTAGTTTTTAATGTTGTCTCCCTTAAAGTGTTTTTAAATGCTATTGCTAGTTCTCAAAACAGCAATGTGAGCTTGTTGACTGGCTGTTGTACTGAGTGCCTTAGCTTTCCCTTTAGAGCTATGAATATTAAGTCTTTAAGAATACATGCTTTCCAAGTAATTTGTAAGATAGTCATGTAAAATAAAAACTAAAAAATAATAGGAGGATTTTAATTTATTTTTTTTTGTGTAAAGAATCCTAAGAGAACCAAGAGGAAGGAAAGCCTCTCTAAAATTCACTGAAATGTTGTTGTGCTTACTGTCAACTAAACAGAGCTACTAAATGATAAAAACCCAAGAAAACTGAACTTTTGTTTGTGACTGCACAAATTTTGAGGTTCATTACGAACAGAAATCCTTAAGTAGGTTTTATTTTCTTTTAGAATTTCTTGCTATGCATATAATTTCTGTTAGGCCTTTATTCACTTTTTGAAATGTCAGCCTTTTGCTTCAGGCACATTTTCGTTGTTTGGGGAAGGTTTTAAGAGAGTGAAGATAAATTGCCCAGGAGCTTGAAGAACCTAGGTGCTTCTGGTTTTGAAACCTACATGCTTCATTCACCTCATGTTGTTTCTGGAGGAGGCACATGATGGTAAAAGTTCAATTCAGTATCAAGTTCAGCTGTTCTGCGGGGGTGGCAATTTGTTACTTGTGCTTGAAATCAAATCCTATCATTTAACTCCATACCCAAGTCCAGATGTTTTGTTGGATTTGGTTGATCCCAAAGGTTGGAGAACATTGCTGTGATCTTTGAAAATACATGTTTTTTTTATTCTGGATGAGATCAAACCTGAAAGTCTCACTACATTTTCAACTGTTGGTAATATTCCTAGTTGAATGTGGTTGCTAAAATAAAGACAATCTCATTTCCTCAATGATTCGCTGCGGCATGGGTCTCTGAACTGTGAACGATCAGCCAAGGACAAAATCGTTTTGGGCTGAAGACAGGAACATGTCTCTCTATTCCAAAAACCAGCAGCATTGCACCTCCTTTATTTTTGTTTGTTTGTCATCAAAAATTATATGCAAACTTCAGCTCAAACCATATCCCGCTGTGGCAGAAGCAAGCTTTCATTTTATCCAGCTGTTGTGTTTAGGAGTTGCATGGAAGTGACAGGGTTTTGTGTTTTTCCATGAAGATAACATCTCATTTTCACTCTGTTCCAGATCTGTATTTATGTAATTCCATTTCTGTGAGTTAAATTGCCCTGGTCTTACACCAGAGTAAGATTAAGAAAACATGCATTAGATGGGAATTTAAAAGAATTCTTTTTGAGAAAGTTGGTTTATTATACAAGATTCCAGTTGATGTTTGATTGTTTGAAGTGTTCTCTTTAGTCTTTCCATTTAGTTCAACTATGGGAATCATGTCCTCTAGAACAGACATGATCATTAGTGCTCTAATGTCGTAATATGGAGAGTTAATATCTCTACTGCAAGCAAATTGGTGTTGAGAATGTTCCTCAAACAGATTTTGATCAACTTGCCACATCAGAGAAAAACAGTTTTGATTGCTCTTTAAAAATTAAAAGAAAAGGCCTGTGATAAATTTAATTCTGCTTTCTCCCTCCGTACCTCTCCCCCTTAACTTCTGTTCCCTTTCTTTGGTTATAGGTGAAAAAAAAATAGATATGAGCAACAATTTTCCAAGAAAAAGATGAAAACCATCTGAATCCATTTTGAATGTGACTAATCTGCCTTCTGCCTCAGGACAGTCTGATGATCTGCTGCTCAGGCTTCTGGTATGGCTTCTGTGAAAGGACACTACGTGTTTTGAGTCAGTCTTGAGACTTCGTCCTCTCTTCTGCTGTGGGACTCAATTCTGCCCACGCTTGTCCTATTGCAGGATCAACACTGCAAGTAGCGAGTCTCAAAATCCCTCAGTCTCTTGATTATTTATATATAAAATAAAATTCCAGTTACAGAAAATGGTGCATTTTTTCCCCTCCTCCTGTCTTCTTTAAACTCACAGATGTGATGTTTGCGCAATCTGAGAGGTTCTCGAGGTGGTGTTGACAGTGCCTGTATTTTTTATCAGCTAGGAAAGCTGAAAGTAGTAGGATGTTTTGGCTAACGTGAGCTCACAGAATTGGGAATGGGAACAATTACAATGACTCTTGTGTTTTGTCTGAGTCTCCCCCTCCTTTCTGCACAAGTCCTCTGCCTCATCAGTGCCAGCGGGAGGTGTGTAATGAAGCATCTGTGAGTTCCTGTCTGGTGGATGGATGGGAATGGAGCTGTTAAAGCTTGTTCTTGTTTTTGCTTGAATGCGCAGCACAATGGGAACCAGAACGTTACCGTGGTGGGAACCAGCTATAGAATAACTTGGCTGTTTCCTTATTCCCAGCCAGGGGAGGGGAGGAAAAAGTGATGTGGAGGAAATACAAAAGGATTTCCAGCATTTTGAAATCTCTGCACAATAAAACCCTTTCATCATTTGTGGTCATTTCCATGAGTCTCTCTTTGGGGCTTGATGCATTACAAGTTACTGTAACCCAAGTAGCTCAGAGCATTTAAAGCTGTGTTGGTGAGCCTTAAATGCTGCTTAATTAATCAGTGAATATGAGAAATGGGGGAGGATAAGATGAAATACGTGTTTGTATGATACATTAACTTTCTAAAAAGAGTGTGGAAGAAAATGCAAAGTAAATCAGATTCAAAATGCTTTTGAACATCTTTGTTATTCCATGGTTAAGTATTCCTGTTATTGCATGGTTAGGTGTTCCAACTGAGCATATTCCACAGACTTTTAGAGAAAAACAAACAGACCTTGGCAGTGTGAATGCCAGTCTGTGGGCATTATAAAACAGGCCAACTCTTTTTTAGTACAGGCAATATGGCGTGTGGTTGCCTCAGGCAGAAAAACAATATCTCCCAACATGTTCAGTGCATGTTTTTATGATTGAGGCTGGTAAAGATGTATGTTGATATAGGGAGTAGAGTGCTTGCATGGGGTTTGGGAGGTGTGTGTGTGTGTGGTTTTGTTTTTACTTTAAACTTGCCAACATAGTTTAAGCAGGCTTGGGAGGATCACAGTCGTGTTTGTGTTAGTAGTGGAAAGGAAACAGGAAAATAGAGCTGTAACTGCTCTGTTACACCACTCCTGTGGTACAGGAGCATAGCAGAGATTTGTTTCTGCCCTTTAAGGATAGTTCTTCACTTACGCACTCTCATATCACGTAGGGAATAATTACCATAGAATTAGGAGTAGAGCTTTAATGCCTGGGGGTTTTTTCCGTTTCATATTATTTCAATATTTGGCATATGCCAAATATTGGCATTTAAGGACATGATTACTTGGTAATTCAGTTATTTGTTTACATATACACGTGTGCATGTTTAAAAAGCCTGGGTTAAATAAATGTCACTTAAATGCTTTTCACTTGATCAGATTTTCATTCAGCATATTTACACTGCTGCTTAAAACTGTCCCAAGTGATTGACATCAAACCGGAATGCTTTTATCTAGCAGGAAATGACTGCCTTCAAGCACCTGCATACACACATGACAAGGAGATGGTTCCAAAATGTGAGCAAGACAGCCTTAGCTGGAATCCTTTCCTTATGTCTTCTGGTTTTTGTAACTACAGGAAATAAAAAAAAATGTGTCATGCTGGTAAGAGCCCAAGAGTTTGTAAACATGCAGCTCTCTTGGCACAGACCTTCTAATGAGGAACAGGAGAGGAGCTGACCACTGTTGATGTCTATACATATCTATGTGTGTGTGTGCACACATGGAACTAAACTGTGCATGCATGTGTTACCTTTTGCCAGACTTTGCCCGTGGGTATTATAATGTAGGCTAAAAATGGTATATTCCCCACTCAAGCATCACGTTTGGTGATCCTTCCACTTGAAGCTTTTTGGCTTGGTAAGTGGACTGTGTGCAGCTGGAACAGTGTTCTCATCTCAGCATCCTCAGCTACGCTGGCTGCAGCAGAGGCTGGGGCCAGGTTGCAGTGCTCTCTCTTAAAAACACCACCTTTAATCTGCAGCATGTGAAAGCTGTAGAACTGGGGGTCATCAGGATGGCCCTATGCTGGGATGAGGATTCTTGTAGGCAGCATGTCTCGTGTCAAAAGTGACAGCAAAGCCTCTCTGTTTGCTAGAAGGAGCATCACCAGCCTGGAAGAATCCAGTTAGCCCGGGTGAATGTGCACAGTCTTGCAGCCTTCAGTAAACACAGGTTTTTGCCACAAATGTTCACTGCAAAACTCTGGTTTAGACTCAGTGCTCTGACTGCAGGAGGCCCTAGAGACAGACTTCACAGCAGTCATAATTCAAATATTTTGGAGCATTTGTCAATCCATCTGTCACCTTCAAGGAGAGTGGTAAAGACCAAGATTGATGTGAAGGGAATTGCATTTTACCCCTTGAAAAAACAGTGCCCTGGGAGTTGAAGGGGCTTGTTACTGCTGTTTATTGGAAGAAAACCTCAGTGTGAGCACATTTGCTTCCGGACAAATATAAACTGCTGCATTTGTTTCTTTTCCCCATTTTTTTGTTTTGTTTTGTTTTGTTATGATTATTTCTGTACCTTCCTATGAATTCTGAGCTACTTCTAAAGCCAGTTTCATCACAATAAACTACTATTGACAAAGAGCATTTTGGCTGTTCAGGCCTGCTGGGAAGGCCTGCATGGCTTCCCACTGGACCTTCCTGGACGCAGCCTCTCACAGCAGTGTTGGCTGTTGCACTTGGGTGGCCTGGCAGCTGCCTAGGTTAATCCCCTTCCAGAGGGGTTTTGACAGGTACAAAAGCTTCTTGTTTACAAGGAAATAATTTGATAACAGTATTTAAACTACAAAGCAGAAGTTGTTTTAGCAGAAAAAATATGTTTCTAATTGTGCAACAACCCCTGTCCTCTTATGTCTGTACCGTTAGCTGATTCTGGTATTTTTTGGCTGGATATGGTTCTTAAGTTGACTGGAGCTGGCAGCTTTCTTAGGGTCCCTCTGAAGAAAATGTTGGTGTATTGATGCAATTGGAGTGTTTTCTCCTATTTCATGTCAGTGAACTTCATCACCGGCTATCTCTGCTTAGAGACAAAAGCCTGAGCTGGACTTGAAGTTCATGGATTCCTCCGGAGTGCCGCTCTCACAGCCGCGTTTTCAAGCCCGAGTTCTGGTAGCCATTGCACTCATGGTGAAAGCTGGCAAAATCAAAGGTGAGCTAAGGATGTCTCACAGCTGGTTACAAGTCTGCTCCCTCGAAAAGATTCCTCCCTCCCTCTGCCCCTTTGGAAATGGACCTACAATGCCTGCACTAGACTAAAAGCTCTCTTGAGCCTCTTTACCCTTTTTGTGTGTGTGTGTGTGTGTGCATTTAAAGGTCTAAATCTACCAACCAACACACAAAGCCAGTCAGTCACGTGTGCTGTGTCCAGCTGTGGCAGGTAAACTGGATGCAGTGCTCCATCACCAGCCCCAGATACTGAGGCATGATCCTGTTATGAGTAAGCTTTGCTGGATCTTCTGGAGAGAGGAAGATCCCAGCTGACTTGCTTACAGTGTGCCTGGGAAATAGCCATGGCACAGCCTGAGCTCTGCTTGTGATCCCAGAGCCTTTGTGCCCACTTTTTTTTCACACTTTATGTGAAAGGAGCAGTGGGGACAGTAGGACAGCTTGGTCAAGGGACTTCTCTTTTTGTTTATAGTGTGATTATAAACATTCACAAGACTCAAGAATTTGGTAGAAAGTGTAGCTAAAGGATGCACTTCGGTCTGAGTGTCCAGCTCTTCCTCAGCAAAGCTAACATGAAGTTCATAACAGCCTATGAAGTAACAGGATGGGTCATTTGCTCCACGTTTTTTGGCTAAGGGGACAGATGCTGTGGCAGGAAGGCTGTTGGTGCAGTCCTCTACCCACTGGGGCTGTGTAGACTGGAGGGCTGTCGGAGAGCACCTCATCTTTTTCCAGGGGCTTGTGCAATGTGCATTCTAAGGGAGCAGTGAGTTCAGCCCCTGCGTGCCCGGATAAAAGAACAACCTCACGAGGAGAACTTAACTTCTTTCCGCTTTGGCCGTTGCATTGTGAAGTCACAGTCCCGTACCAAAACCTTTCAAAATCCGCTGTCCTGTGTCCGTCCCAGTGCGTCTGAATCTTCCACATCTTTACCTGGAGTACCTTCGTTCAACTCCAGGGAGCAGCACCCGCGCCTTTGAGGAAGTTTAATCGGTTTCTTTGATGAAAGTGAGCCACCTGCAGCGCTCTGCCGGGAGCGCTGAGGAGCCCTGGGCCCCGCCGTGCCCCGGCTCCGCGGGCGGCGGAGCGCAGGGCGCCCCGGCAGGGCTGCGCCGCGGGGCTCCCTCCCGGCCAGCTCGCTCTTCGCCCCGGCGGTGGAGGGAAGCTCTCACCGCCCCAGCGAAGCGGGGAACGCTGAAGCACCAAGCCAGGAGTGTCTCCGTGGCTGTAAGCACGTACCAGCTGGGGATCACAGGCACGCAGCCGGAGACGGCCCTCCCCACCACAGTTTTAGCCCCTTTAATTATTACTTGTTGTTGTTGTTGTTAAGAGCGGTGTACAGAAACACGGGGAGTTTGTGTATCAATCCTCAGTGAAGAGAAAAGAGATTCTTTCCTTCCCCCCACCCCCTGCCCCAGATTAAGTTCACCAACGTCCTCTTTGTAAATTTAGCAAGCTTCAGACTCACTTCCTTTTGTCAGGAGACCTGAAAGAGCCATTTCCTGATTCGTACAGGGCTCTTGTATGCGCACACTAAGTGCTCATTCATGCTGTGAATCATAAAGGTAACCTCAGTTCAAAGCGCTGCGCTGATACTTCAGCTTGGGACCAAAAGAAAAAAAAGTTTAAAAAAAAAAAAAAAAGAAAAAAAGAGTTTTGTAATTCAGCGCAGCACGCACTGAAGTCATCTTTGCGTTTACTGAGGAGCCGCGCCGGGGAGGTTTTGATCTTCTGTCCCAAAAACATCGTTTACAAACTGCCCAAACTAAAACGGGCTGGTGAAAGCACAGAAGCCAGCCCAAAGGATTATGTTTACTGTCGTGTGCCAGGCTTGACGCATTTTTCATATCCTGCCAGAGCCGAGGAATGTCATCAGGAGCTGCCACTGAGTCAGGCTCGGCCCCGCGGGGCCGCGAGGGCGCGAAGGCAGCAGCCCCGCCGAACCCAGTGAAGGTGCCGGGGAAACTCAGCTCTGCCACGAGCGAGGGACTCACTCTCCTGTCTGTGGTTCACTGGGAGGTCAGTGAGGCACGGCCTGTTGTGTTTATCTCTCCTGTACTTGCCTCCGGGCTCATCTGACAATGAAAGGGATGAGCTGTTACTGGCTGAAAGAAGAAAGAAATGTGCACTACTCGCCTCTGTCCCTGCCAAGAGAGAGAGCGAGCCAATTCATACATAATATTGGAGTCTTCTGCCATTTAGCAGCTTTTGCACAGCATCCAACTGTACAAGGACACGTCCCTGGGGTCAGACAACCTTTGGCTGTACTTCTGCCTTGATGGAGTAAGATCAGTATGATCTCTCCCTGTCTGAGTGCAAAATACACAGATGCTAAAATCAGCAACAGTGTTTTGACCAAGAAGAAAACAGTAAAGGGGAAGGAGGCCTAGCTGGTGGAAAAAAAGAGGTAACATAAATGTGAGTGCATCATCTTTTACCACCACAACCCTTCTTGAACTCTTAAAAAGGCCAGATATTCACCAGTCGCTTTTTGCCATTACTGCTTTTACAGTGTTATCCTATCTGCAGATGAAGTTAGCCTGCTAAACAGAGTCTCTTGTTTGAGGAATGTTAGAGGAGCAGTGGTAGAGAAGCACTCTCTGCCCTGGGCTAGCCAGCCCAGGGTGACTCACACCCAAAAGTAACAGAACTATGGGAGCAAAAAACCCAAATGATTTTCTGCTTGCAGTGGGTGAGGAAAAGTGCAACACAGATGTGCAGGTAGAACTCTACATACCTCAGGCCACAAGTCTGAACTAAGAATGTGAAGTGCTGTGGTCAAATCCTCATTTTTGTCCTGGAAGACTTCTACCCTGAGTAAACCTGTAGCCACCACTTATAAGTAAACTGCAATAAATAAAATCATAACCGCAAAGGGGGTGTGAGACAGGAATATTAATTAGTAGTCCTGTGGGACTTCCTATATGTTTGTATTTTCCTTGTGGAGTGAAATGCGTAAGAGGAGCAGTTTTATTTGCACAAGAGTTCTCTGCTCTCTGCCTGCAGCTGAAAGACTGCTCTGCCTGCAGGAAGGCTGAGGAGCTTTGTGAGATCCATCTGGGTCACCTGCCAGCTCCAGAGGGATGCTCTTGGAGAACAGGAGAGTTCTGCAACATCCTTCCTGACTGGAAAAGTGGGACTCTTTCTGATCCATGCAGGATCTCAGTGGCGGGGTTCCTAGGCAGAAGATTTTGTAATGTTTCCATACTTCATTGTTTCCTTAATTCTCTGCAACAACTTGTTTTCTCTCAGTTTTTTTGTCTTGCTGTGTTTGTGATCCCTCTCTCTGGTGGACTTTCCTGGCTTTGCCCAGAGCACCTCCCTGGCCTGGGGGTCCTGCTGAGGTCTTCCTTACAGTTCTCTCACCTCAGTAGTTTTCCTGACGAATTCTGGCACCTCATCATCTCTGCTATTAAGGTTCCTCATATACAGATGCTCAAGCTCCTCATATTTGGTTATCACTAGCAGCTTTTATCACTTTGGGATTTTGGAACAATGATTCCTTAAAACCTGGTCAATTACTATTTCACAAGTTGGAAAACAACAGGCTCAGTCTTTTAAAAAATGTAATTTACTTTAAACATCAAGGTTTTGAGCTAGGGTGATGATGGCTGTGCTGACCCAGTGGCCACATTTGACCCAGTACAGGGGACCACAGCCCTGCATCAGCATGTCCGGAGCACTCCTGGAGCTCCTGGAGCCCTTATGCCTACACATATGGTGTGTGGGGCCATGGGTGATGTCCCACATCACCCAGTGCTGGCACAGGTGCCTGCAGGTTGTCTCCCCACACTGGCACAGCAGCAGCCTCTCCCCCCTTGTGGGAGAGGCTGCAGATCTGGGTGACTGTCTCTAAAATCTTGGAAACAGCAGCTTTGCAGCACTTTGGGTGCCCTACACCCTGAAAGGGTGTTGGTGTGCCTTGCATAACAGGGACCTACTCAAGGTTATGAGTGTTTATTTATGAAGAGGTTGTCATCGTGTTTGTTTTTCTAACATTCAGTCTCCAGCTCACGTGAAGGCAGCTACAGGAGACAGCTGTCCTGACTGGGGGAACATTGTGGTACCCTTGGCCAGGTGAGCTCCTCAACCTGACCTTCCCTCCACAGTGAGTGCAGGATGGGGACAAGAAAAAAAAACAACATCAAAACAAGAGTGAGCAAACACGTGCACTGTGGTTTGAAAAGGGCACAGTGAAAACCTGTCGTGGATTTTTTTATGCATGCTCTCCACTGTTTTCTCCCCACACTAGTAAGGATTGGTTTCTTACCAATCCCTTTCTCCTTTCTCCCCTTTCCTACTCTCAGCTGAGCAGTACAGTTGGAGGGGGCCACTCACTTCTCCCCAGGTTAAAGCTTAAGGGACATTTTTGTGGGGGACTTCCAGCTGTGTAAGAGGAAAACCCATTTCTCCAGGGTGCACGAAGCTGGAGGTGGGAAGGCACCCAGTGGCACAACCCTCCCAGCCCTGATTCCACTCAAGTTGCTACAGTAATGCCAAAGTCTTGTTATTGTATTTCATAATGAGTTTTATTTTGACTGCTCTAGGTGATATAAAGATTTTGATGTTTAAACATTTAAACTTCAGGAAAAGGAAATTAATTTGAGATTTTAAATAAATTTCATAGAGAGCAACTTACTTGTAGCAAAGCAATCAAAAGGGATCTTTGCTTCTGGGATGGAGATTTAGGCACTGATTTATTAGTCTGATTTAATTAATTTGTCCTAAAAAAAAATTAAGGAAAGAGACGAGCAAAACTGTGGTTATAACAAAGAAGTTATCAGGGCTTTTCCAAGCATGCCTGTGCCATTACAGTGCTCTAATTCTCTTTATAGATTAACAAGCCTGAGCCATCGTTATCCTACTGAAAACACAAGTAGACACAACTAACATGTCATATGATAATCCCAGTGCAGTGGTGGTTTTGGATTGATAAATGTTATTAAACACTTTGCTGGAGAAGTGCACCAGATGTTTCTCCTGGGGCATTCTTGAAGGTTGCCTTTGATCAGGCACAGCAGAGGCGAGGGTTCCCTGCCGAGTGCCAAGTTACCTGGGCGCTATTTACCTTCAGATGAGTCAGTGGCATGAGGGGTTGTCACAGGGCAGGGAAGGACAGATAAAACCAAGTGTTGCTGAGCCTCTGACTAAAAAGAAACTGGCAGGTGTTGGGTGCCTGACCGGAATTTTCAGGGCTCATTTGCAGGAGGTGTTGCCGGCAGTGCTGGTGTGAGCTCACGGGGTCGGGCCGCACCGAGCCGTCTCAGGAGGAGATGGCCCAAGGAGCGTGGTCACAAGATGATGCCGAGCCCCCACACCCACACATCGGGTGACACGGGCAGCCCAGACAACCACAGGAGCTCCTGCCTTTTTCACAAAATAAAAGGCATGGGAAGAAGCCCAAGTGGCAGCCAGCCACTGCCCTTCAGGAAAAGAGAGGAGACGGGCTCATTGCACTGGAGATGTGGCTCAGCCATTAGTCAGCCCCGCCACAGGACTCTGTGGGATGTGGGCCCTCCTGCCATGCCAAACCTCCTGTAACACCTCAGGGAGGCAGCCAGCAGGTACCAGCTGGGCTGCCAGTCCTTGCTGTGGGGACCAGGTCCTGCTGGGACACAGTCAGGGACACATTGGGGTTCCTGGGGAAGCATGCCATTTTTGGCTGGACAAAGGACACAAAACATGCCACTTGGCTGCAATGGGCAGCAATTTTCAGAACAGAGAGTGTAGTACACAGTTCTTATTGGTGGTTGTAACAGTCTCTTATTTGATTCTCTAGTCAGAGTTGTCTCAAGAATAAAACATTTAGAGTAAATTATTTTATATAAAAATGCAATGTTTAGTGTCTTCAACACAATTTCTGTAGGCTTCCTTGTGATACAAGAGTAGAATAGAACTATTTTAGTTGAAAGGACCTACAAAGAAGATCTAGTCCTACAGCCTGACCACTTCAGGGTGATCAAAAGTCAAAGCAGATTGTCAAGGGCATTGTCCATATGCTTATTAAACACTGACAGTCTTGGGCAATTGACCACCTCTCTAGGAAGCCTATTCCAGTGTTTGACCACCCTCCTGCTAAAGAGGTTCCTAATGTCCAGTCTAAACCTCCCCTGATGATGCAGCTTTGAACCATCCCCATACATCCCATCACTGGATCCCAGGGAGAAGAGATCATCACCTCCCACTCCACTTCCCCTCCCCAGGAACCTGTAGAGAGCAATGAGATTGCCCCCTCAGCCTCGCTTTATCCAAACATTGAACAGAACTGGCCCTAGAACTGAACCCTGAGGAGCACTACTGGTGACCAACTACATGTAGCCCCATTCCGTACAACCCTCTGAGCCCTGCTCTTCAGCCAGCTTTTCACCCAGCCCACTGTAATCCCACTCATCCCACAGGTGGACACGAGCATTAGAAGTTCACTGCTCCACCTTTAATGGAAGCTATTCAAAAAACCCATCATGATCAGGTGCAACTCATGTACTATTTATGCACATTATCACTCAGGTTCTAACTGTATTTGCTGTGAATGAAGTCAAACTCCACTATATGTCTATGGGAAAAATCTTTTAACTACGGCTTTAACGGGGCAGAAGAAGAGGGACTCACAGACGTGCACTCACTCACACGTGATGTGAGTCACACATAACTCAGACTATGTGATTAAATCAACTACTGTGAAAAAAAGGGATTTAGTTAGTGGTGTCAGCTCTGCTGGATGTCCATGGAGGTTGTTCTCAGGTGTCACAGGGAAGGCTGATTTGGAGTCAGCCCTGGACATCGTCGTGGCTGTACTTGCCTGGCCTGGGATGGTGGCTGAGTTTGCAGTGTTTTGGTAGAAAAGACTCTCTGGAAAAAATATTGATGTTTCATGCCAGCTGCGTTGCAGAAAGCTGTTTTTGGGAGCACTTGCTGCTTCACTGCAGGGCGCTGATTTCTTCACTTATAAAACCCGGAGTATGTTTTACCCAGTGCGCCGGGACGCGGCCTGTGAGACAGGCGGCCAAGTGTGCTGCTACCACGGCGCCATAACACACCCTTGGCCTGTCACGTTCCACTCCGAAAGCCTCTTCACACAAGGCACTTCTCTGAAGGAGAAGTTTGAGCTTCCTTTCCCTGTGATGCAGAGTGGCTGCTGAGGGGGCCCAGCAGCAGAGCAGACCCATTGCCAGCCCTCCTCTGCCCTTGGCATGCCCAAAAGACTGGGGAGGGACAAACCCACGCTTGCCCCCACGTCTGCCTGTGTTTACCTCAGCCGGTTTCTCCTCCATCATGCTCCCACCACGGGCCACACTGAGGCCACAGCTGTGACTCCGGCTGTGGTGTCCCAGCAGGCACTAAACTCCGACTGCCCCAGCTCAGCCCCGCTGCAGAGAAGCTGCCTCTGACAAACCCAGGCTCTTCTCAAACGCTGTTGGTCATGTCGTGAGACTGCTGGGGCTCAGCCTCCCTGGAAAAGGGCACGGTCTTGGCATTGGCTGGCACGGTGTGTGTCCATGTGTGTGTGTTGGCAGGTGCTGAGCCTGCAGGTGTCCCCCACACTGCAGCCAGGCAGGTTTTGCTGAATGCAGTCTCACCAGAAACAGCACTAGGAGGATCTGGCACTTGGAGTTGTCTGAGGTTGTTTCCCCAGGCATGTGTCTCTTCTGTGGAATACTCAGTGCAACCTTCAGTGGAGAGCAAGTGCTCGGGCACCAAGTATTGAGAGCTTCTGGTGGCTCAGGGACACCTCCATGCCCCTCTGTTCTGTGCCAGCTCCCACAGAAACTCTTCTGACACATTCTGCGGCACCTGGGATGAGCTTGGTGCTATTTAGAGCTGTGTAAAGTAAGGCCACCATGGCTAAACTTGGAAAAGGTAACGAAAGAGAAGGACCAGCTGCAAGTGCCACTGTCCCCATGGTGTTGAGGCTTTGCATGTGCAGGGCAGCCCAGCCAGCTGAGGGGCTGTGTCTGCACTCTGGCAAGGGCTGAGAGCTGACCCAGCACAGCCCACAGCATGCTGGTGCTTCTAAACCTCTTATTGCAAGCTGCATGTTCCTGAGGTGCATTTATATTTGATTTATATTCTTTACTTCTGTAAACAGGAGCATCTGATGCTTTATAACTTAAATGAAAGGACTGTCACTGCTTGGATCCAAGAGGCTCAACAGTTTCTTTAAGAAAAAACAGGACATAATGCCACATCCTCCTTTACACCTCTACTCACTTTTAGACCTCTGTAAAAGGACCTTTCACTTTTGCAGTCCCATGCTTATTGCAGAAAATGCCCCAGCGGAGAAACCAGATGTAAGCCTGTGTAAGGGAAGCACCAGCTGCCCAAACTGCCAGACAGGCACATGGCTATGGGCACCTAGAAACAAACCTGCCCCTGCCTGGGAGAGAAGTAGGGACGTCTGACTGTGTTGAGCTGCAGGGGTGAAAAGTGCTTTGGCTTTCAACAGCAGAAAACAGCTTGCTGACACCAAGCCAAATGGCAAGTGAAGGAGCTCTGAGGTTCTGAGTCCCTGCAGGACTTCTGTAATCAAATTTCAAATTGTGGTGATGACAAACCCAGCATGCAAATACAGAATAAATTTATTACTTTGTGCTGAGAAGGTAATCAACTCATGCCTATAAATCCTGAGTATTTGTTTACGTAATTTATTTTTGTTTTCCTTTGGGATTCTTTAGCCTTGTCCTGACTTCACTGTCGTTTGGACCATCTGTACTTTGTAATGCAGTGGACTTTGGTTTATCACCCTGTTTTACAGTCTGGCAGCTTTACAGCTTTCAGAGATATGTAGTTACATAAAATGGGTGTGCTCTCTTGCCTGGCTAAAGAATAGCCACTATCACTCAAATTTTCAGCTAGTTTTGTTTTTGTTTTAACTGGATTAATAAGGTGTTATTTCTTTGATCCTAGCACTTTTTGCTGTCTCCATCTGCCAGTTCTGCTTGTTGCTCTTCAGCAACAAATAATTCCTGCTCCTACACCACCAAATCCAAAATTAGCACTTGCTAAACCATTAAGTTATGGCTAATGACATCAATGGGAGGTAAAAATAATCCAGAAATTATTAATCCCAAGAATTTGCCTCTCAGACTTCTGATTTTGTGAAATAAGTCTTACAGTTTGTTGTGATTACATCATCTGGAAAGAAAAAAGCCTAAACTGTTTCCCTTGATGTTGTTTCCTCCGTTGGGTGTGTGACTTCCTGTGGCAGGCTGTGATCAGCCCCTGCACCTGGCCTCCTTCAGCCTTGCAGATCTCTTCTCCTGCCTCCTTTCAAATTTAGGTTTTCTGCCCCAGTGGCAAAGCTGCACCTCTGTACTCATGTCATGGCCTCTTGGAGTGGTGAATGTAGAGTTTGATCATCCCTCTACGTTAACACTGAAAAAGACCCATGTACCTGCAACTGTAGTTAAAACACACTGAGGCTGTGGTTGGAAATGTTCATGTACATTTGTGCCAGGCTGTGGCAGGAAGCTGGCTGGGGAAGAAACCCAAATCTTATCATGTGAACTGATTGCAAAAGGCACGAGACTACAGACCAAAACTACGAGTTTTGTTTCCTCCTGCTCAAGGTGTGTGGTTGTGATTCTGTGCCGGTGACTCAAGTGGGCCAAATCTGGAAGTTCAGGGAGATCACAGAGAGCCCAGACTGGAGTTTGCTCGTCATGAGAGCAATGAAGTCTGTTCAAAGGTATCTCCACAGCGGTATCTGGGTGTCCAGTTACAGTAACCAGCTCTCCGAAGTCTCACCCCGTAGTTTTATCAGTGTATTTTGAAAATGACACTGCAATATCCAGTTACTTGGAAACACTGATGGGCTTTCATGTGGAAAGCTACCGTCTCTCTCATGTTTTTTCCTGCGTGGAGGAGTTTCTAGTAGGAATTTCAGGGATTCATGTCCCATCCCTGCACCATGGGTTCCGGCGAGGTGATTTGGAAGATGTAAAGCCACCTCATCATACTGTACAGTAAACTTACAGGAGAGGATGGACACCTTCCAACCTGGGATGGTTTCGTCTTACCAAAGCATGTTATTATTTTTATTCTGTTTTACTGAAGAAGGGAAATAGTTCAAGAAAACAGAGGTTCCTTTTTCCTTTGAGTAGATGTGACCATCTGACACCTGCTATATCAACAATCAAAATATGCAAACTTCAAAACACAAATAACAAAACTATTTACCTGAGAGCAGTTTCTGAACAGGGTGCTTGTTTTCCATCCTCACAAGCTAATTATCCCCCGGGGCTTTTTGTCTCTTGCTTTGGCCTGAAGTAAATCTATGAAATGAAACCGAAACTGGTTTGAAGATGGAATTTTTTCCCCCCTCCCTCACTATTTTCAGCTGAGGTGTGTACCTGTGTTTTATTCTGTTACCAAAGACAGAGTGTTTCTGATGGCAGAAAAAGTCAGAGCTCAGCAGGGCAAGGCCTGAGGGTCGGGAGAGGTGCATCTCCCAGTGCTGCTCTGGTGTTGGGCTGTGCTCCCACCCCAGAGCCCACAACCACTGTCTTCAGCCTCACACCCTCTCCTCCACAAGCTCCCTGTGGGGACAAGCCTGAGCTCCTGGTGGATTCTGAAGCCCTCCATCAAGGTTGTATTTACCAAAAAAACGTCTGGACAGCAAAAAAAGTTAGCCAGGTCTTGGTGAGATAAAGAAGAGTCCTGGGAGGGAATCTCACCTGGATGGTGAACTTAGAGCCTGCTTTGAGTTTGCAGTGAGATTAAACATTAGCAGCAGGCTCGGTGCTGCTTTGCTGCTTGGTTTCAGAGAACAGCTGAGGCCTTCCTTTAAATTGCAGCCATTTCTCTGAAACCTCAGTTTCAAAAAACTCAGTTAAAAAAAAAAAAA
>WAAG01052277.1:55086-76531 GCA_013390105.1 Tichodroma muraria
AAAAAGTTAAGCAATCCTGCCCAGACAAGCAAAACAACCGGGCACAGCCGAGTCCGTTGCGTGAGGTGAATTATTTAAACCCGCTGCCATCCGTCAGTCCGTGTGAGCGCTCCGGAGCTCAGCTTCTGCTCCCCGAGGGATGCGGCGGCACAGCCCAGGGGAGCGAGCGCTTGAGGAGGAAGCTTGGACAAGCCGAAGGAAATAAAACTTCTGGTCAGCTCGAAGAAAGGCACGACACACACGCCGGGGCGGGCCTCCAGCCCGAGGCAGCGCTGCCTGGCGGGGAATGAGGCCGAGCTCTCCCGAGAGCCGCTCGGTACGGAGCTGCTGCTGGCCTGAGCTGACACCTCCGCTCCCCCGGGCCAGGCTCCAGGACGGCGACTCCCCCAAGACAAAACACCGTGCAGGAATGCAGTGAAGCCCCCATATGCTTTTTCGGAGGAAAACTTTGCACTGGCTTTTTGAATTACAGCGTCAGAGAATGCTCTTTACAAGAAGAGGGGAGGGGGAAGGGTTGTTTTTCTCACATATATTTTGTTTTAACTTATGTAGACAAAAAAAAAGCCTCCTTCCATGCCGTCGCTATGGCTACGGCTCGGATCATTGTGCAGGAGGCTGTGAACGGGAAAAGGCCAAGCGGAGAGGGGGCGGCGAGCCCGGCGCTCCCTCTGCTCGCAGCCGGGATGGTCCTGACGCATCCCCCGCCGCGGGTCTGCCCAAGGCCACCCTTCTGTCCCCACCCGCTGGGAATGTGGAAACTGACATTGCGAAATGTTCCGCTGGCTGGCTCAGCCTGAGGAGAACTTCCCGGGGCACGAGTTTGAGAGGGAGAGCGAGGAGGAGCTTTGCGCCTCGGCTCCCTGGAGACGCTATCAGCGCTGGTGGCACTCGCTCCCTAACCCCTCCCCGGAGGCAGGCTCGCTGCAGCAGGGGAACAGCGCAGCGCTGGCTCACCTGCAGGCCACACGCCAGCCCTGTGCCTCTGCCCCGATGGGCTCCCACTGGTGGGACACCGGTGACCAGCTCAAAGCCAGCTGGTATTGCTCAGCCCCCATCATAGGCTGGCACTCAGCCTGGCGGTGATTGTGGTCCTGGAACCGAGGAAAATCACACCAGGTGAGGTCTCTCCAGCACCTAAAGCCACAGAAAACACTCTGCTGTATGTCTCATTTGTAGTTCCAGAGGCACTTTGGTCCTCCTTTAGCTTGAGAAAAAGTTATTGAGGAAATTTGGAAGTGGTCTTTTCTTGACCCACAGCATTACCACATCACTGTTGGAGACTCTCTTACCAAAACTGTGAGAATACTTCTGCTGGTTTTAAAAACCCTGCCTCTTAGTAGGATCTCAGCAAAAGTCATATCTCAAAGGCTGGTCCTTGTATTTCCTTTCACGTGTGATTGTTTAAAATTATCCCCATTGGTTAGAAAAGGTCTTCTCATTTATCACTGCCTCACTTGTTTTCTGTGCCTCCCTGAGAATCCATTCCATCAGAATTTGTATAGAAAACACAATAGTAAGCCACATTGGAAGAAGACGAACAAGATATGATAAATAATTTTAAATTGATTGAAAGTTTGACTAAGCTGTTTACTTTCCTAATTACAATGCCTAATTAGTTAGCTTGTTCCACTCAGTCATGCAGCTCTGATAGCTTTATTGTGCTCCAGAAGTCTGAGATTTAAGCAGGCCTGCCCTAGATATCTAATGAACTGTTAATTTCAAAATAAAAACACTCTTAAACTGCTCTACTAGCAATCACCTTCTGGTCTGATAAATGGAGCCAGAAACACAAGCTTAAAATAACTTCAAAACAGATTGCACTAGGACTGAGATGCAGTAGGCGTGAAATGCAGTAGATGAGATGAGGAGGTTGATGCAGCTCACAGAGTAACCAGTGAAGTTACTACATCTTCACCAAGGAGAAGATACAACACCCTGATGGTCAGTGAGAACTGCTAGAGACCATCTCCTCTATCCCATTCTGCCTCCATCACCAGCTCTTGGGCTGGTTCTTTGGGTACGCTTGTTCTCACTTCCTTTGGCCTACTGAATTCCAGAAGAGTACAGGCTCAGCAAGGGTAGGGAGGTTTGCAGCCTGTCATTTAATCTTTGGCCAAGTGAGAAACACAGAATTCCACTCCTCTTGGGCGGGAGGGGGATTGAGCCTCAGGCTGCCTGTGTGTGGAATGAATGCTGCCACAGAAGCTGAGCTGCTGCACAGATAGGGGCAGTCTTGGAAATGGGTGTTTCTTATGCAGAACCTGACTTGCTCAATAAAGGTAATTTTTGTGACAGATTCCATTCTCAGTCCAGTTGGAGTCAGTCCAGATAAGCGCTGGAACCATATCACAGAACCATAGAATGGTTTGGGCTGGAAAAGACCTCACAGGCCATCTCCTTCCAGCCTCCTCCACAGTCAGGGATGTCACCCACTAGAACAGGTTGGTCAAAGCCTCATCCAGCCTGGCCTTGAATGCTTCCAGGGCTGAGACATCCACAACTCCGGGCAACCCATTCCACCATCCTCACTGTAAAAATTTCTTCATACTAGCTAGTCTAAACCTACACCTTAAAGCCCTCTTGCCCCAGTGAAAAGTCCCTCTCCAGCTTTCTGTTGCCCCTTTAGGTACTGGAAAGCTTCTGGGTCTCCTTGGACTCTTCTCCAGCTGAGTAACTCCAACTCTTTCAGTCTGTGTTCATGGGAGAGGTGCCCCAGCCCTCCAACCACCTTCATGACCTCCTCTGGACTCACTCCAGCATGTCCATATCCTTCTGATTCTGGAGACTCCAGGGCTGGATGCAGCACTCCAGGTGGGTCTCACCAGAGTGGAGCAGAGGGGCAGAGCCCCCTCCCTTGACCTGCTGCCCACTGGGCTTTGGATGCAGCCCAGGACACGGCTGGTTTTCTGGGCTGCGAGTGCACATTGCCAAGACAGTGTTGAGCTTCTTGCCCACCAACACCCTCAAGGAAGAGCTACCTTCTGCTCTCTTCCATGAGCTCCTGTATTTTTTATTAGTGTTCTCACTCTTGAAGCAACAGCTGACAGCCAAACCTCACACCTGGACAGAGCTGGCACACTGCTGACTACACATCAGCTAAACCCAAAAGCAAAACAGAAAATAAGAACAGTTTCATGCACAGCTCTGTGTTTGCCCTGGGCAGCAGGATATCTTATTCTTGCAATTAGGTTAGCATTTCCCATGGCTGAAGCAGTCGCTGCCTGCTACTCTCGAGGATGAGGAGACATCTTCCATGTGACATAATTTATGCAGTGATCAACAGGTTTAAAACCTTGTTTTATTTAAACCAGCTTATGTTACAAGGCACAGCTAAGTCTCTTCCCTTCCTTTGCAGTGAAAGCATGCTGGCCAAATAAAGCCTTTTATTGCAGGGTTACCAGAGAGCGAGAGGAAAGCAGCACAGAGTTTGCATGCATCCACTTTCACCAGCAATTTACGAGAAGGGCAAACACAGTACTGCGGAGTTCTTAATTTGTTTCAAAGACAACTAAAAAATTGATCGGGCAACATTGTTCCCAGCTGCTACTGCGCAAAGGCTTAAACACACAGGGCTGGTTTCCTACCCCTTAGCACAGCACAGGCACCGAGGCTAAGCAGAAATGCTGAACCTGATCTGAAATCATGATCAGAAACACATGCCACCAGAAGCATTCGAATGTGGTGGTTTAAGAATCACATAACGAAGTTTTATGTGTGGTTTGTAAATATACTTTCATTTCATTTGACCAGTCAGAACCAATTTTTGCTACTTAGGCCTTGAAACCAGACCAAAATGCATCTTTCCCTTGAAGACCACACCCTTCCAGCTGAGGTGCTCTGCAGGTAAGCAAAAGGCCCAAGCTCTGGACTTTCTGGAACAGCTGTCCAGAGAGCAGCAACCTACTTTAGGGACTCCAACCATACCTAAAAACATAGGTCACAAGCCAGGATGCCCTGCACCACCAGGGGGTGATCTCAAATCCTTTCTGAGCACTCAGGTGGCTCAGAACCTTGCCACCGGGTCCCACAGGCACACAAGTGCACTTTTATCCAACTGGGACCATGGTAAATCACTTCACTTGTGAGAAGGTTGAAGTCAATCCAGTCTTTTATTAATCTGCGCATTATTTGACAGAAAACTTCACGTGAGAATTAAAGTCAAAACTACTGCAATGGAGTGAAAACACTATTTTATTTTTATAAAAGGCAATAATTAAAACAAACCCTACCAGTGTGTACATTGTACACATTTGAATGACACTTACAAGAATGAAGTTTCCATATGCAAGGATTACAAGCCCACACTGGTAAAGGATGCACACAAGCACTTACTGAACTTCACAGATGCCTCAGCTCCAGATCACAGTACCATCACTCTATGACCACACCTGCACTGTCAATTATTAGCATCCACACTACTTTATTCCACTACAAACTGTACATACACAGAAAGCAAGAAGGAGTTTATTCAGAGAGCACATATACTCGCAGGAAAAAATTTATTTGCTGGAATCCTCTTTCACTCTTCTGTTGCCATCTTCAAGAGATACTTTTTGTCAATCTTGAAGAGCCTCCAGCCCTCCTCGGTGGACAGATCCGAGGCACCCCTTCTCTTGTAGAACCTGATGGAGGGCTCGTTCCACTCCGCGACGAGGAAGTGCATGCTGCTGCAGCGGCACTTCACAGCCACCTGCAAAGCCAACGCCACACGGTCACAGCCCCAGTGACAACCGGCCAGATGACTCAGCAACCGCGCACCACAAGTCATCGAGTTCATTCCAGCAGCCACTGCAGCATTTCTCACAGTTTACCAGTCTCTAGGCAGTGTTTTAAGCCATCTAGAGTCCTACCTACCTCCTTTAATTCTTGTTTAGACTTAGCACTTAAGACATACCTGACTCAAGTTCTTCAGAATTTCCGACCCAATACCAAGTCCTAAAAAACAAACAAACAAGAAACTTAAGTTTTAAATCTACAGAAGCCCTATGGGTAGCAACTCAGCTAATTCTGCAATAGGTACCTCTGTACTCAGCCATCACGTAGAAATCTTCAAGGTACAGCAGTTTTCCAATCCATGGATCGTAAGTGAAGTAATACATGGCAAAGCCCACGACGCATGTTTCTGAAACAAAGGGTGTAACTTCAGCTAATCGGAATTTAAAAGGTAAAAATATTAAGTTTTACATGCATGTTTAAACATACAGATTCTCTGGGACATGTAGACATTTGATACTAGGTTTCAATTAAAAATGAAGTTCGCAAATAAGCACACAATTGAAAACACAAGTTCTATGTTCTCAAATACAAATTTGTATCAGCCTAATAAAAAAAAAAAAATTACCCTGTCCATACCCTGAAATTCTCAAAAGCATTGTCACAGTAAGTGCTAACATGGCCTTCTTCTACAAAATAATGCACACCCTACTGATTCACTTCCAGTCTGGAAGACAAGTAAGAACTTCACACAGTTCAGAATCTAGATGATTGCCCCAGCTCTGCTTCCTTAGGAATAGTCTATCAAACCCTGGAAAACACTGATCTTTCCATGTATATTCCTCAGTAACTACAGTGCCAGAAGGCCTATTTACAAGCCACCTTTACAGCAGCATTTCAAGCACTTCTACTTATGCTTCCACTGAGCACCACACTGTTTACTTTCAGCACCAGGAAGTCAAGGTAAGTAAAGCTGCAGCTTCAATTATAACTCCGTGGCTCAAAAGAAAAGAGAAACCAACTCTTCCAACAACAGCCCACTCAAACATAAACCCTGAGTACTTCAACTACATCTGCCATAACACTCTGCACATACTGTAAGAGAAGCGTGCAAACAGGTTTCTGTCATCTACTGTGTCTTTGGTAAAGGTTTGGGAATAGCACTTGTCCCTGTAGACCTTACCTCATATTATGATCATCTACTTTATTGTGTAACGGATCTTTTAGTTACCTCCCCGCCCATCCATGTACACAGAAGGGCCATGTACATGGCGAAGCTAGAGACTGTAACCTGAAGATTGGGGACAAATTAAAGAAAAAAATGTGATTCAACAGAATTACATAAAGGTAAGTCAGGGTCAAACAAGAAAAGCTATTTAATAATTGGAGTCAAGCACATTATGTTGTACCTGATCTCCCATGCTTCCAGGATTAGCAACCACTTCAGCAGAGTATCACTATACATTACTGAACTTTACCAGTTAACCTAGTCCTCCTACCCCAGTCCACTGGTGGAACCTCATCTACAATCGTTAATATTAAGCAAATGATGCTTCTGTGTATTTAGAGTCAAAAAATAAGTATCAGGAAGTCTCACCTTCAGACGACCACTGGTCTTTCGGCACTTCTGCAACCAGACAGTGGTAGAAAGGGTGCTCGCCAAAACCATCCTCAAGCAGCTCTAGAAAAGTAGAATACACACGCACCTGAGCCACAGGCGCTGTCACTCGGCCGCCAACCGGGTGAGCTCTTGCAGCCTCCATACCTTTCTCAGTTAGCACCACTTGGTCCTCCATGTCCTCGTATTTCGCCAGTTCCTGGAAGAGAAGGAGGCTGTGAGTGGCCTCTCCCCGCCGCCCCGCCCTTGCGCAAGAGCTTGTTTTGCTCCGGCATCGGGCAGCGCTGCCCCCCCGCACCCCGCCCGCACCTTGATCAGTCGCAGCAGCTCGGGACAGTCCTCGGGACGCGCGGCGCGGATGCTGAACGAGGCCATTTTCGGCGACGCTTCCCCCTGCGGCCCCCTCGGCTGACAAGTCCCCGGTGCGTGAACAGGAGGAGTAGCTGTTTCTTCATTCGTGTCCCGGGCGCGGCGGCCACCTGCGGTCAGTCAGGCTGCGAGCATGTCCCGGCGGCGTTCGGCTGCTGGCGGTCGCGGCTCGCTACCTGCTTCCCCGGCTCGGAAACTGCGATCCGCCGGCCTCGCCCGCCCCATTTAAAGACGTCCTCGCCCCGCCTTTCCCGCCCACCAGCCAATGGGAACGCCCCCGGAGCTCGCCCTCAGCCAATGGCCGCGCCCCTCGCCGGAATCCTGCCCGGGCCTGCCAGCAACAGCTGCGCCCGTCTCGTGACTCGCCCTCCCCCCTCCGCTCGCGGCGCCCCCTGGCGGGGCTGGGCCGCGCTGCAGGGCGAGACCCCGGCGGCTCTCCCTGGGCGGCGGGACCGGGCCTCAGGGATCCCCGGCACCGCCGGCACCCCTGCTCCCGGCACCGGCTGCCCCGGACCCCCGAAAACCGAGCCCGACGTTGCCCTCGGCTCGGGGCTCTCCCGGCGCGGGAGCCGTGTTAGGGGCCGTGGCACCGCCCTGGCCGCAGAGCGCGGGGCGGCGTTGGGGGCACTGCGTGCACCGCTTTGGGGAGAGAACAAAGCCTCAGTGTTTGCGGGAAATGCGGAGCAGTGATCCGTATCCTACCCGGGGCGCGGGGCAGCGTGTCTAGCACCAAGGTACGCCCCCGGGCAGGAGCGTCCTTACGGAGAAAGGTTCAAACCATTGAAGTTTAACCTTGGGGTTGGGACGTTTCCCAGGCTGGCACACGCACCGTAGCCCGCCTGACTGGAGGGGAAGGGGTTGTGCTGGGAGGAGCACGAAGTGGGTTTAAAGCAGGGGGATCTGCCAGCAGTCTGCCGTAAGGGAGGCTGCGATGCCTTCCCGATGGAGGTATGGATGCCACTGAGGAGAAAGGTTGGTGATGAGGAGAATTCCACCTGGGTAGACTCAACAACATGACTTTTGAATATGAAAGGATGGAGGAATTCTCCTCGGCCCTGCGCTTCCTCTGGATATTACCTAGAGATACTGCTGTATCCCAAGGAATGAGCTGGATTATGATCCAGATGACAGTGTGGTCCATGGGCCTACCAGCTGGGCCACCCAGAGAAGTGCAAGTCTTTGCCATATGTGTGGTTTGCTTTTCACCCTCCTCTGTTAGCTGTGCCACTATCATGTACATTCTTAGATATTGTAAAGGAGCTCTATATCTTGCATTTAGCTTAATCTGACTTGTTTTAAGAGTGGTTTGGGATATGGGAAGACACTAAGTCATGCTGCTGACTCTCATAACACACCCCCCATTTTTTAATGTATCCAGCAAGCTACAAGGTTGGCTTTCACTTAGACAGAGGAACCAGCACAGAACATGATACTGCAAGAGGATTGTATAAAGAAGAGTGTATAAAGTGTGCGCTCAGGTAGCTGGTGTTAGCACACAGTGGAAAGTGCCTGAAGGCCTGGGAGAGTAATTTAGGATTTATGTAAACACCCTAACTGGCTCAGTTTACCCTCTACTGGAGCAAGAATAGAGATGCTCAAAGAACAGAAGCATTTCCATATCACTAAGCAACTGCCAGTGGCTGGTAGTAGAAAAGTTAAAATTTACTTCATGGGTTGTGAGTCTGGAAATCCCTCAGGACAGGGTGTTTAGTAGGGAGACTGAATCTGAATATACTACCAAAGAACAAACTCAGCCTAACAACATACCTTTAATGAATACAGATTTTTTCATCCCCTAGAAATGATTAGACTGGGATCAGAAAGGGGGAATACTGTCTCTGTGAAAGACAACTGCCGTTGTGTTGTCTCAACTCTCTTTGTTTTGCATTTCACAATGAGGAAGTCACACTATCAGGAAACATACTGCTGTGTGAGAACACAAAGTGCCTGGTTTCTTTCTTCTCAAGTCAGAAAAGTCACATGATTTAGAAGTTGAAGTCTCAGCAAAAAAAGACCCAAACATTTTCCCCTTGACTGTTTTTGAAAGTCCTGCTTCAATTTGCTCAGAAATATGCTGATATTGTGTTGCCCGAGTAAATACAGTTCGTTGGATTTAGCTTTCAAATTCACAAGGCAGAAGAAAAAAATATTAAAAAAAATTCATGAAGTGTCAAAAAAGTTACATGAAAAAATAGGAAATGCAGAGAATTTAGTGAAAAAAAAAAGGAAAATTAAAAATAGCTAATTAAGATATCTAGATCTCAGAGACTATAGTACAATTATTTACTTATGTATTATTAGGGGTCTTTTTCCAGAATAAATAAGTTTAATAAGAATGGTAAGAATATTTTACAAAAAGGTTCCAAAAGAACTCAGTTTGTGAATTAATCAGACTGATTTGGCATGTGTTTTACAGCTTCTTCCTTTTGTCTCAGGTCTGTTTGTCTTTGAGCAGGTTTCATGTCATCTTGACATAGCTGAGGCCAATGATGAAATCTCTAATGACCTGCACAGGGCTTGGATTTTATCCTTCAGTGGTCACAGCCTGTTGATCTGCCCTTCTCTCCAAGGAATGAGTAGTGGCAAGTCTCCTGAAAAGGATCAACATTTTTTTTAATTGTGCAAATATGTGTGCTGGCAGGTGGTTAGAAAATGTGTTTAAGGTAAACCGATGTTGAAATAATCTGTTATAATGAAATATGCACTGAAGTCTGGATTAGCTCACTTCTGTACCAGCCAGCAGCTTCTTCCATGCAGAACCTGCTGACTGTGAATCCATCTGCATTTCCACCAGGAGGGTTGGACTTTGGTGTTTGAGAAAGTAAAATGGTTAGAACTATCTAAAATGTGCATCATTCCTATTATTCTTACTATATCGTCTCCCTAAATATTACTCATAAGAGAAACAGAAAAATTTGTGCAAAATAGCAAGCAGCAGTTTCTTTTTTAGCATGCAACAGGAACTTTTATAAACAGCTGTTAATAAAAGCACATGGAGCGTTATGTAGTGACTGGGGCAAGTGTTCCCCACATCCTGCCCAGAGATGGAGATCTTTTCTAGTCTGAAGATACAGGAAATAGCCAAGCCAGTTCCCCCAGATCCTTTCACGGCAATGCAACTGAACAATTTATTCAGAGTTATGGGACCCCACCTGCACTTGTATCAAAAGCATGTTTTCATTTGCGTCTAAATTTTCTGATGTTCTCTTTCCTTGGAGGATGGACAGAAAGGCTCAAAGTGGGCACCAGCTTTCTTTCTTTACTGTACAACTAATCAAACTCTCTTCCCATTTTAATTTTTGATTTCCTCTTTTGCTAGGAAGATTCCTTGCATTCCTCTATGAATGCAATCTCATTCCTCAGAGGTTTTCGGTAATAAATAAGAGGAAAAGGAGAAAAACTCCTTATTCCACATTAAAATGTAGCAAGTTAGTGTTTTTTGATTGTGATAATAAATATTCCCAAGTATTTTAATCCAAGTTGTATGTCCTGTCAAATCTCTGGAGCAAAATACAGAAAATGCAATTAATATTCAATATTGACCTGTAATTTTTCATGATTTTGGACATTTAGGATTCTCTTATCATTTTCAACTGAATGTTTTCTTCCTAATCCTTAGACCTTGCATAGATATTTATGAGTTCACAGTTGCTTCTGATGTTTTATTCAAGCCACTTAAAATTACAGTTTATAAACACTAGGCTGTACATAGAAAATATATAAATCTCTGTAAGAATAGTAATACTACTAAATAAATACTGCATGAGCAATGCTCAGAATTCAGGGCATATGCAAAATTAACAATTTCATGTGATAAAGCTACGTGAATTTCCATATGCTGGCAATGAAAGGACCATAATTTTCCTTTATTATCTTTGAAAACATGTTTTAGATGATTAGAACCCTATTCCTGTAGGCTAATATATCTTATCTGTCATTTGTAATTATGCAATTTAATGAATTTGGGATTTGGACATAACTAATTATCTGCCTGAATCCACAAATCATCTATATCATGTGCACAAATGATTTGGGTTATAAAAGTTATAAAAATAAATGTTGGGAAAGAATCCGGCCAGGCCCCAGTTTTAGATACAGTAGAAGTATTGCATCTGGACACAGTAGAAGTCCCTTTGGTTCTGATCCTGCAGTGTACTTAAATCAGGGGGAAGTACCTCAGGCTTTAAAAAGAAACCTATGAAATCTAAATTTTTCCTTACAACTAATGGGGGTTTGCACGAGTACGTGTTTCTATTATGTATCACAATCACAGTTTTGTCCTTGGCACAGTCTTCTGCACTGCCCAGAGGTGGTTCTTCTCATGGCACTTTGATTTTTGAATCTTCAGCACGCATGCATACCAGCTTTCCACATTTTTCCCCATGACCAGATGAGCGAGCTTTGCAATAGCGCCCTCAGCTTTTTCACAGAACCACAGAATGGTTTCAGTTGGAAGGGACTTTAAAGACCATCTAGTTTTCAGGTGTTACCCTTACAAGTAATGAATACTCTGGTTAATGAACTTCGGGTTTGCCAGAACGTGTTTTCTCATATCCTCATCCAGTCTCGCTGGTGTTTTGCTAAGTCTTCAGTGAGGTGTGCTTAACAACTTCATTGCTAACTACTCGTACCTCCTGTATAAAGTGTTTTGCTGGCAAGTGAGAAGCACAAGCATTATGGAAGCCAGGGGCTGCACCCGGACGCGAGTATATATCGCAGTCCCCGGGAGGTGCAGACATGATTATGGCAGGGGCTGTGGTCCTTAAGGACTCTGTGGTGTCTTGGCGCAGAGCCAGGGCGGCTCCTCTGCCACACAACCCAGTGCAGGCCCTATCCAGTCTCTAGTCTTAAGTTTCTTCAGCTCCCAGGAATAATAAAAAAAAATGTGATCAATTGAACCTGTTGATTATTCGACTGTGTAAAGCACACAGCTTATTTAACACAGCTGTATTTTCACAGAAATCAATTAGGCTGGAAAAGACCTGAGACCATCGAATCCAACCTGTGACTAAACACTACTAACGTGTCAACAACTATGGCACTGAGTGCCACGTCCAGTCTTTCCTCAAACACTTCCAGGCACGGTGACTCCAGCACTCCCCTGGGCAGTCCATTCTTAAGCCTCTTAGAAAATTCCGAGGCTCTCAGTTACCTTCCCTAGCAGTGCCACCAAGTGACGGGCCGGGGCAGGAGGCTTTGTTCCCCGCGGCCGTGTGACGGCTCGGGGCGCGCCTCAGGCTCCGGGCACAGCGCCCAGCTGAGCGCCGCCAGCCCGCCTTCATCGCGGCACAGTGAAAAAACGGAGCATTAACAAGAAGAAAATCACGATGTTTATTAAACGCAAGTCCCGGCAGGGCCCGCCCGCTCTGCCGGGCCCGCCCGACGGCTAACGGGTGTCCTGCCCCGACCTCCGCCCCGGGGAGCGGCCGCGCTGCGCGGCCATAGGAACGCGGGGCAGGCCGGGGCCGGGCCGTGCCGCCCGGGGATCCCGGGGTGGGCAGGGCGAGGGCTCCCAGCTGCGGGCGGTCCGGAGCCCGCTGTGTGCGNGCCGGGGCGGGGCACCCCGAACCTTGAGCAGCGCCGTGGGCAGCGCGGCCTCGGGCGCGGTGGCGCCTGGGCCGGTCTGGGGCACCGGGCGTGAGGGGGCCCTGCGGGGTGCGGCTGCAGCGGGAAGGCGTTTGCTGCCCGTGCCGTGACACACCGAGCCCGGAGGCTGCAGCTGTCACAGAGGCGTTTCACCATCGCCGTTCCCGTCATTCCTGGTGCATGGGGGACTCCGCTGCCTTTCTTTTTTTTTTTTTTTAAATGTGTGTATTTGTGTCCCCTTTTATTCTCTTAAGGTCTCCGTGTGTATCTGCAGACAGTGAAAGCTTGTGTGCACATAATATGTGTAGATATACATGAAGGGGAGAGAGAGAGAGGGATGTGTAAATGGCCTTGCTTTTCTGTTGGTGCCTGAGGACCTGACACCTTTCCTTTTTTAAGGTGGAACCCCAGTCCCAGAGGAAGAAAATTGAGGGACCAGCAATCCATATTCCTTGTCAGGATGATGTTCCTTGCTGTGAACTATTGTAAGGGGTTTTACACACCCTCAGTGTGTTTTTGTGTTACCACAGTTAGGCTTGCCTAGAGGTGTAGTGCTGGCTAGTACCTTGTAGAACACTTGGTGAATTGTGGGTGGTTACATTCTCTGAAGGGTTTCATGGTTGTCCTTTCTTGCTTAATGGCTAAGAGGATTATATCCTGCACATTAGGCTTTTTTGAGTTGCTTCAGTACTAAGCCATGGAGGAGAAAACCAGGCTTTGCTGAATGGGACTGCTTGTGAGACCTTGTGAAATCCGTTTAGGTATATTCCTCTTTCCACTGCTATGCACATCAGCCAAGTACAGGAGAAATGTACGGTTAGGGTAATGGATGATTTCCTAGAGGCACATGGACCTCATCTGTGTTAAGATGCTACAGGGTGGAAGCTGGTGTTGAGTCTAAGTTGGTTGTCTCAGGGCATCTGAATAGTCAGTGAAGGGAACAATTACTGCCAGTGAAACATTGTTATTTCTTGCTTTTAGATAAGGAAAGGTGTCAGTTGGAATTTCAACTGTCTTGGAACCGTTTCACTGATAGTATCATTTCAAAAAGTCAAGCTGAAAATAAGGACTGATGTTTCTGAAGTCACCAGCATATTTCCAAAATTAAATCCTAAATTATTTTCATGGGATTATTTTTAATGACACTAAATTCTTCTGCTCTGCCTATAGGTTGTGCATCATGAGGAAGTTTCCTTCTGTTCTGGCTAGGACACTCAATTCTGGGACCAGTGCCTCCCCAGGGCTTCCTGACATGTCTGAAGGTAAAGTAAATGGCTGTGCTATGGAGGATTTAATGATGTTACTAAAGAGTTTATTTTTTCAGGTGGTGTCCCTTCATGTGTTAATATGATTTGGATAATGAATGTGCCCTTGTCTGTTAGCTCCTGGTATAAGTGTTTAGGAAGCAGCAGCAGATCACTGTGTCTTTGGAGGTAAATGGCACAGATATGCATAATTACTGAAATTGCAAATTTTGAGGCTCCTCTGGTTCTTCAGCCTTGGCAGAGCTTGGTTCTTTTCTGGCAGGATAACTGCTGCTCAGCTTGGGTCTTGATAAAAAGTCAGTGTAGTGCAGATAGGTACAGTGAAACAGGAGAGAATGGCCAAGAAATGGAGAATTGAGTGGAAATAATGCTGTACAAAAAAAAATTTGTAGAAATCTTTTAATCAGATCAGCGGCATTGCCTCGTGAAATTGCTCGTCAATAGAGCTTTGTGTTGAAAGTTTGTTTCAGTGCTCTAATAGTAATAAACCATAATGCTGCTGTTTTAGAAGCTTTTAGAAAGGTTTTCTTAAGTTCTAATCCCTTGTACTGAGAAGAGGGCAGGGGAAAAAAGACTGGAGCCAGGCACAAATAATTCCTTCATGGAGTTTTGCTTATTTCTGAGATCATTTTTCTTTTGTTTTCTAAACAGAAGTCACCAAGAGTTACCAGTTATCCAATAAAAGATAAAATGAGGGTTATTTGTTGTTAGAGAACTTACTTTCGTTGTTGTTAATAAATGGTAATTTAGGAGGTTAAAGGAGAGAAGCAAGGATACAGAATGTTGCATACTTGTAACTTGCCCTGGTTGTTTATTTGAACATTTGAAAATTATGCCATCTAGAAGGCCAGTAAAAATAGTGAAACAGTGAGGTCATCCTGGTACTCCAAGGGGTACTAATATTTTGTAGACTACAATAACTGTAAACATTTGAGGTTCTGTTTCAAAATTGTTGAAATTCAAAGTTTTGCTGATACATAAACTGTTCTACTGTTATGTAAACTATATCTTCAATTTGATATCCATGCTTTCACAAAACACCAAATACATTTTCATACTAGTTTTTCACATGCTTCCTTTTCACAATTTTGGGTTCCCGTTGTGATTGCCCTCACTTCTTCCACGGGTCTCCCAAAGGCTACGCAAAGCAGGACTTCGGAATTTTCCCCTGAAAAAACTCTCATCCCACTTCCTGAAAAATGCTCCAGATATTCTTTCCAAAATTAACAATGTTTGTCAACAGTACATGGTAGTCCCAAGTTTGAAGAACTATTTGCAAGCAGATACCATACAGAGTCAGTGGACAGGGAACTGGAAAGCTGGCTTGAAAGGAAAGGACAAACTGAGTTGAAAACAAAAAGATATTGACTGTAAATCAGGCAAGGATAGATTGCCTGCAGTTACTAAAATTAAAGAATATGTGCCTAAATGGAACTGAAGGAGGTAGAGTAATCAAGTAACTCCTTATTAGATATGAATTGCATTGTGTCTTTTCATTGTTAATCTAACCTGTGTTTTGTACTCCACAGGACAGTCCCCCATTCATGTGAATAATGGTGTGTTGTGGTAATTTGTACATATTAAAATATTTGCTATTACACTAAACTTATCTACTGTTTTCCCTTACTTTAGCATTGATGAAAGATGAACTGCCATTACTCTTCTCTGTTGCCTTGCTTAAAGCCCCTTTGTCTTTGGTGAATGGCCCTAGTCTTAATTGTGGCAGTGTTGTTGCACTAAATCTCTGTCAGCACACTCTGTTTGCAGTGCTGGATAAAACATTTCTTAGAGGCTTGTGGGATGCAAAATCTCTCAGGGCAGCAGCTCCAGCAGTACTTGGCTGCATTTTAGACACTTGAATCTGTGTTGTTCTCCTAAGTCCATACCAAGCTGTGTACCAAAGCTGGTGGTCTGCCTGAACCTGGATGCAGCTGGGGAGGCACCAGCATGAGGGGCATGGATCTCACTGGTAGAGATGAATGCAGTGATCTTGTCCAGCTGCCCTTGTGTCCTTTTCTACAGCACAATGCTAATAAACTCAGACCCTGCTGCTCTGGCATTGATGATCTACTGATCACAGTTTAGGAGATACTGTGAAATATGCTACCTGAGCACAATGCAGAAGTCCCATTTGCTGTAATTGTTTTGCACATTGAAGATATTTGTCAGATAAGAAAAGAAATAGCTTATAGATTTTTGTGCTTAATTTTCTTACTTAAATTTCTGTTGTTACTTACTTAAATTTCTGTTATGTAGAAGAGCAAGATAGTCTTCCCAGGAGAAAAAAAAAATATGAAAAAGTTAAAAACTATGTACTTACGAGTTGTAAAATGGACTAGATTTGGCTTGACAATATTTAGAAGCGCTTTACACTTTGTCCCTTTTATTGTTAAGATAAAAATTTTAATGCGTTCTCAGCCTGAAAAATACTTGTTTTTATACCTAAAACTGAAGTCAGATGTCTTAAATGGGACTAACAGCTTATATATGTTTTTGCAGGTTTGGACCTAAGATATTTTTCAGAGCTTTTTACCTCTTTTGAGTTGAAAAGGAAGATGAATTTAGTTTAAACAAAGAGAAAGTGCTGTTTATTCCCTGTTCATCCCAGCACAGTCTGCACACTGTTGAAAAATTGAGGTTTTGTGTTCTAGAAGCTGTAACAGTGTTTCTGCTAACACTGTAGTGATCAGATGCATGCTATGGCAGCTTCACAGGTGGAGTATGAGTAACAAGAAAGCAATACCTATTCTGTAAGCAAGTCTGCTGCTGCTTAAGCCAAAAGGAATCAGATCTTCCCTGTTTCCAAAAGAAATCAACTCTCAAGGTTTTCAATCAGGTTCTTTCCTTGATTTTTTTTTTTTGTTCTTAGAATTAGTAGTAGAAGTCTTCTAATTTCAAAACATGTTTTTAGCATAATTTTGTAAAGAAATGAGGCCTAAGCAATCTTTTGTCTTTGTGTGCCTATCTTCTTGTCTTCCTCGTCTTCCAGAACCTTTTGTTGATGTCAGCCGAAACAGATGAGCTACCAGTCTCAAAGAGAAACATATTTCCACAAATTTTGTGAAAATTGGTTTCCAAATCAGAGGTTTGTTAGGGTACCAGAGCTAGTGCTGGGATCAGCCATAGAGCCCGGTGTTTGCTGGCTGTTGGTGAGTCACTGGATCCATGTGCTGGCTGGCAGTCATTCCCTTGTCTGCCTCTGGCTCAGGCTGGTGCTTCTCTAGCAGGCTGGGAGCGTAGGGACGGGGCTGAGGCTGCTGCAGGGGAAGAGAGGGAAGGGGAGGTTTGGGGTATAGTGGTAGTGGTGGGTGGTGTGGGGGGACTTGGGCAGAAGCTGAAGTGACTGAGGAGGAGGAGAGCAGAGCTGAGCGGATCTGACTAAGAGAGTGGAATGTAATTAAAATCCTAGGAATTCAGCTAGGCTTGCTCCATGGTTTATAGGCCAGCTTGCTGATCTCTGTGAATACTCTGACCAGTCATTTAGTTTGAAAAATGCCAAGCCTGGTAAAGGATCAGCTTGTGACTCACCAGCAGCCTCTTTCAATTTTACCACGAATTTCTGGATATTTTTTTGTTTGATCTTCCTTGATGTGTCCCTAACATTTGAACCTTGTAGTATAAAAAAATCTTTGCAACTAGGCAAGGAATCCCTTCTATACAATTCTCAAGTTCTTTTCTGAGCTTGGGAATTGTTGCTGCTTGTTTTCAGATGTTTTCAAATAGCTAACATTCACCAGCCATGGAATAGCTTGGTAAATTTGATGGGACCTTAGCACACTTAATAATCTCATCTGAGGAAGAGTAGAAAAGATGCTTATGCAGATTATTCTTAAAATTTAGGAAAAACTTGTGCAGAGCTACTATTAACTCTGAGAGTGCAAATAGGGACAGAATAAATTATATAGGCCTGTCTTCAGTGTCTTAACAGTGGGTTCTTTCGGACTGCTAAAAATTTGGGCTGTGAAATCCTGCTGGCAAGAACCAGTCTGCTGATATTGCCTGCCTTCTTGGGTGGGATTATTTAATTGGTATTCTCCTCATTCCCTTTTTCCCAGCTGCAGTGTTCCCTTTTAAGTTCTTTATGACTTTCTGATTTGTGTTATCTCCACAGTTTTTGTTTAGGCTGTAATATTTTCACATCAAAATTCCCCAATCTTATCTTGATCCATGCTGTCTTTCAGCTATTAAGTAGCACTGGAGGCGACTGATTGCACTAACAAACACTCTTTGTTGACTATATGCAATAAGCTATGACATCATGTTACTCAACCCATTACTGTGATGTGCCTACTAACAGCAGCAGTGAATTTGGCCAAACTTTCATTTCTGGGCTGCTATTTGCATGAATTCGCTTAATTTTCCTGTTCTGGGATGAGGATTTTGCCTTTAACACCAAGCAGCCTCATGTTTATCACTTGCAGAACTCAGCTTGATTTGCTTTGATTTTTTTTTTTTTCCAGTGCGGAGCAAATTGAGGGATATAGTGGGAGCATCTACCAACTGGAGGTACAGTGTGCATTATGTGTATTTTACTTCATTTGTGAAACCAAGGTGGAGCTCAGGGTTGTGGTCGTGGAAGTCACCAAAAGTTAGCTTGCTGTCAGGGGAAGAAAAAGATCCCACTTAAGGGTAATTGAAATAAAGCTTCTGAGTTGGTACTTTGAGGATCACAAACTTTTAAGATTTCTCTGGCAGAAACAAAATACCTGATCTTGGTGCTTACAAGATTGTCCCACTAGCTTTAAATCCAATGGGAGTTAGGTGCTGTAGAGTCTGGCTGTCAATGCTGTGTTGCTGTTACCTCTTGAGTTATCTCTAGGTGGATTGCCCACATGGTGCATTTATCCTGCACTGGATTCAGAGGCAGCTGATCTTGTTCACTGTGTAGGCTGTGTTCCAAATGGCACCCATGTCTCTTTGGAAAATTGTCAGCTTGGGATTTTGAAAATTGTCAGCTGGGTCTCCTTAATCAGGAACATTTTCGACATTTCCTTTGTCTGTTCTAAGTTAATTTTTGATTAATTTACCTGTACTTCAAACAGTATACTTCAAACAGTGCTGGTTTGGCTTTTTTCAAGTTCCTTTCCTTCCCTTCCACTACATTGAATAAGCCAGAGTTGACTGTAACCCTCTGCTGTTACAGTCTGGAAAAGTCAGTGTGGCAGTCTGGAGGAATACGCATTGCAGTTTGGTTGGTCCCGTGTTTTTTGTCAATTTTGGCTGTGTTTGCTGAGCTCTTTTTTCCCACTTTGTGCAGTGATAGTGATATGAAGAGAGGCCTGAGTGAAGTGTCTGGTATGTCCAGGCCTTTTGACTCAGTTTATCTAAACACAACTTTAAGCAGTCTAACAAAAATGCCTGAATCTGGGAAGCTGATTTTTGCTTAGTAAGAGTACTATCTAAGTATGAGGGGGCTTCACTTTTCATTAAGTCATCTAGAAAGGGCTCTAGAAATTGTTTATGAAAAAGCCTTTCCCACATCCCAGAATGTCTGAGGAGGAATGGTGCCATGTGGAAATACCATTCGAAATTTGAGATTTTAGAGGGCTCTGGTCAAGTCTGATCTTCCATCTATTTTTTTCCCCCCACTTCTCCCATCCTGGAGGGAGAGCAGACTGAGGCCAGGATCATCCCATCAGTGTTTCTCTTAGATAGGTACTTCTCTTGTGCTGTACAAAATACAGCAGAAAGGGTTTGCAGAGTACTGAATCCTTCAGCTACCATGAAGAAGTAAAGCCAGGGATACCACAGATGGGAGTGTTTGAGAATGACAGGTTTAATATAGAGAGGTTTGGTGGACATGGATTGTGTAGCCTTTGAGAGCCCACTTTAAAAACAGAGTGGCAAAGAGCTGGTACATATGGAGACTGAACAGCTAGGGATTTAACTGAGTTAGGCCACAGAATGACTGAAGAGGACAAATTTGAGGAACAGCTTGATAGGGATCCTGAAAAGGGAGCTAGGGAAGGACTGATGTACACATATCTGGAATGCTGGGAGAGAGGAGGGATGCATGTTGGAGGAACATATTTAACCATTGATTTTGCTGAAAAGAGACTTTGGTTTGTGATTTCTCTTGTAAAGGCCAGTGGCATTTTGTATTTGTTATTAAAAAGAAGTATCTTGCTTATGTGTGTATTCTGGTTTTGTACTTAAATTGTAGTTAAAACTATTAATCTGTTCATTGTTAAATACAGTCTAGATGGAGTTGTGGCCATTTCAGAAATAAATAAACATTCCTCAGAATGTTTAGGGCAGGTGCTAGTTAATATTTAGATGAATTTTTGTTACTGTATGACTAGTACTGCAGTGTGTAACAGTATTTGTCTGTTGAAAAATGTTACTGCATTGAGCCTAATACTTCTGCATATTGAAGAGCACATTCTGAAGTGGAAGTCAGGAAGAATTCTGCTGCTGACTTCAGAAGAGCCATGATATGGAGCTGGTGAAAACAGAATATAGTTAAATTTTTATTGTTAGGTGTCTTTGTGTTTGTAGACAAATGTCTGATTTACTTTCTGATTAATTTCTTTTAAACCTTTCACTGAAAGACCTGGAAAAAACTTCTAAAAAAAGCATGAAGGTGCATCATCTTGGACCCTGCTTTCTTTAGTCATCCAGTAATATTCCATTTCTATGCAGTGACATAACTTTAAACATTAACCCTCTGCAGGAGGTTGTTATCTTTGTTTCCTCTGAACTTCATGGTATGTTCATTCACTTCAACTCATGTTGCCCAGATGAGGTAAACCACATCTCATATTTAAAAACAAAGAAACAAATGAAACTAACTGAAGTTTTCTGCTTGACTTTTACTCTCTTTGATCATGGATTATTTGTATTTCCCCAAGATAATTCTTATTTCTTATTTTTTGTTTAATTCTTGTTAAACAGAAAAGAGGTAATATAAATATGTTGAAGCTTGACTTTCTGAAATAATCTTCAAGCCAAGTAAGCGTTCATGTTAAGTGGCTAATACCCAGAATTCATCCAAAGTCAAAACTTAAGACAAAAATTCTTTTTGGTGAAAAGGCTTTATGTTGTTTTCTTTATTTCTTTTATTTTTTAATTTTTTTTAAGTTGGTTTTGTTAAACACAGTCTCACTGAAATCTCAGCAATGCAGCAAGCACAGCTTGAAGGAATGGCACACATCCAGAAATTTACCATTAAGTTTGGTTGCTTAGTGTTTTATGCATTCTCTTGCCCTATGAAATGGTTCCATATTTTTGTTTACTGCTTGTCTTGATACCAGAGCTGTTGCATGTTTAACCCTTAGGTTTTCAATGGATGGGTATTGATTCTAGGGTTGTTATGAAATACTTGCTTTATTCAGTCAGGTTGTGCTTTTAGGGGGGGGGAACTTTGGAACTGGTAAGGGCTTGTTGGGCAAGACTGTTAGGTCTTGTAGATACCTGTGCAAGGAACCAACTTGGTAGATCAGAAAGAAGTGACAGTAAGTTGCACCCTTCTCCATTGTGAGAGTTGCAGCCCCTCTGACTTGGTGGTGCTGGAAAAGCAGCTCTGAAGGAGTTGTTCTCCCTTTTCTGTGTCCTTTTCTGTGTTCTTACAGTTTCTTTCTGTAACTTTCCTGTATAATTTTAAGATGTCTGGGTAGGAAGAGAGAAAGAGAAGTTTTCTTTGTCTTTTAGCTTGCTGTTAGAACTGGTGCTGCAAAGGGGGAACTCATCTATGGATTGTTGCAAGTATTAGCAGATTAATTCTCTTGCTGTTAGTGTTAGCCAACACTGTACATCTACTTTACTTCTTGGGAGAGATTGTAAATTGATGCTCAGTCCTTTAAAATTGGCAGTGTGGGAAGATTTGTGATACTGTAACTCTGGAAGACATGAATATGCACAAAACCTCATAGGTTAAATTATGAGTGATCTTTTC
>WAAG01052281.1:0-54760 GCA_013390105.1 Tichodroma muraria
CGATGTTGTTGTTGCACTGGCACAGGCGACAGGGCCTCACGGCACCATTTTTGCCCAGAGGGTCTCCGAAATAGGCGTCATCACACAGCTCACACCTCTTGCCTGGGACACAACACAGACACAGGTGCTGCATTAGAAAGCCCTTTGCTGCCATCTCACATGGATCCCCCTTGCAGTCCCTTCTGAAAAGTAAACTCTTCAGCTTCTTCCCTTTCATCCTTTTGTTGGGGCCAGACACAAATCCCTCCTCATCTCTAAATTGCATCTACTTTGCATTATGAATTATTTCCATTCTTCCTTCCCCTCCTATCCCTTTAAGCCAAACCTATTTGCTGCAATTTGTTGTTAATTTAAGAATTTCAATAGGTAGAGTTCTGTGGGGCATCACTGCTCCAGGAAGCTTCTCTGCCAATGAGACCTGCCAAACCTCCACAGGCAGCCACTGAAGCATCTGATTCAGCAGCTTCCTACACTTTCTGCAGATCTGACCGCCCCAGCCAGTTATGAGCTCCATTTCTTAGGCAGTTCTTGCACAAACAAACCCCCTTTTTCCTCACATCCCGAAAAGGTGGTGTGAGACAGGAGGAACTCTTCTGCAATCACATCACTACAAGAAAGATCAGCTGCTACAGACACGTGAGCTGAAGGGAACCTGGAGCCCGGACTCAGCTTTGGTTCACAATGCAGTGGCACCCGCAGGAACCCCTGCTGGGGGTTATGAGGTTGGTCATCATGAGCTGCTTATGTGCTTGGTCAGAGGGTTTCCTAAGCACTCAAGAATTTACAGGTACTCTGCACTTTGGACTCTGTCATGCCAAGCATAAAATCAGCAGAGAAGCATGAAGGCTGCCAACCATCCTATGGCCTCCTTACTGTTTGCAGGCAAAACAGAAGTTTCTGCTTAACAACTCAGCTACATGCTTGGACTTCACAGCTTATTGCTAAGAAAAAAAGATCTGTATCTGTTCACATATTCCTCCTTAAAATTGCTGATCACTAGTTTGATCTTGTGTATTTTGGGCAGTGTTCATGAGTCACTGCAGCCTTCCTGCTCTTCCTAGGAAGCATTCTGCAGTGCCTCACTTGCTGGCAAACTGCACCTTCTAATTTTATTTCAGTCTGACCTGCCTTCCTGGCTCTTTTAAGTCTATTTTCTGCCCAACACCATGCCATCATCAGAGCTCTACTGGAAGACAGCACTGCCCTCCTATACAGCACAGAAATGGTCAGACATTGCAGATCAGGCCTTTTGATCTCAAGAAACAGGCATAAAAAACATGTGAAGCCTCACACAGGACAGAAAATAGGACTGAGGAAGGGAGAAGGATTTGAACCAGAAGAGCTACTCATTGTGGATCAGAGAACAAGAACCAGCAGGATACATATTTCCACAAGCATGTGGATGTAGAAAAAGATGTTTTGTGTAGGAACACACCTGTAGTTCCAGCCTGACAGCTGGTGCACACAACCTCCTTGGTGCGGGGCACGATGGCACAGCTCGAGATGCCTGGGCACGGGCAGGGCTGGCAGTCCAAGGCCGTGCCGGCCGTGGCATCGCCGTAATACCCATCACTGCACTTCTCACAGTGAGTCCCCGCCGTGTTATCCCTGCAGTTGCACTTGCCTGGAATAGAGAGGGACGTGAGTTTTGCTTCATTGTCCAATCCAGAGAAGTGGAACCACCCTCTTGCTGCCCCCCGTTCGCTCAGCCCTTCTTACCTGTCTCGGGATCACATGTCTCGCTGTGCCCGTTGCACGTGCAAGGCACGCAGGGGCTGTAGGGCCCGAGGCTTGGGGTCTCTCGCCGGTACCCAGAGGTGCAGCGCTCACAGAACTGCCCCTCGTACCCCACTGGACATGAGCAGCTCTCCACCCAGGCCACAGGCACACCAGGTCCGGGGCGGGCGCTTGTGATGGTGACATCATCCAGGTGACCGGCACCTAGAAAGCACCAAGGGCAAACCCTTTGTAACCACAAAGGCTATCATCACCACTTCCCCAGACACAGCTGAATAGTACGAGGGACAGACAGGTGGGTGCTCGCAGTTGGTAAGCTTAATCAAGACGCAAAACCCTCCAGAAAGGCTTAGAGAGATGAGCAAAGATGCACTAGAGCTCACCAAGGGAACATGCAGGGTAGGAAAACTGAGAATGATAATACAGAGGAGAATCTGAGAACAGCAGGTGAGCAAGTACAGTCAATTAAGTTATATTTTACATGTGTATGGGTCCCATTTCCAAATCAAAACCAATTCCTGGCTTTCAAGACAGAACAGCCCATGTGTCTAGCAATTTTAATACACCATCTGCAAACCATGCCTTGAGACAAACTCTTCAACTATTCCTCTCAAGCCATTCCTTCCTCTGGCATTTCAGCACTTCCCTTCTCTACTCCCAGCCCCTTCCCTGGAGCAAAACAGAGCCCAGATACAACATAGCTGGCTTTTAACTTATACCACTGTGTTTCTACCACTGCAGCAGCTCCAGTGCACTGAGCAGAGCCTCAGCTCCTACATAATAACAGTGGCTACAACACCAGGATGGTTTGCTCCACACTTTTGTTCCCCTCCATTTCACAACTCCACATTCCTCATTACAGGCCACCCCTCTGAAAACACGTGCAGTTTTCCCACCTTTCCCAAATGCAAGTTCAGCCTTTGCATCTTTCTGCAAAAATTCTTCATCACACAGCAATACCTAAGGACATAGTTTTGCTTCTAATTCATGCCCATTTTTATAAATCTTCGTTATGAGGAACCTTCAACACAGGTTCTGCACAGGCAGCACTTTAGACCTTGTCCTTCCCATTCGTCATGTCAAGGCAAGACCCAGAAAGAGGGGGGAATGTAACCATTTCCAGGGTAACAAAACTTAAAGCCACGTGTTGTAGGCTTCCTACATCCTACCATGCCCTACAGTACTCCGTACTACGTAGTTTTGCCAATTAAAGGATAGTGGCTATTAAACAAAGCAAAATTCCCATGTCTAGAGCAAGGAATATCAGCAGTTGGTAAGTGTTCAGCTTACAGACTTCCAAAGACAACACTTTTCTTTCCCATATCCTCTTCAGGAGGCCTGGGAGAAGATGCTACACAGGAAAGCCAGGTGAAAAGCCATTGGCACAAGCTTTGCCAAATAAGCTGCCAGTGCTGTTTATGGCTGGGCCCTACAATGGAGCAACCCAAGCAATGAACAAATGAGTTTGCCCCCTCTTCTGCGACGTTCTGCTCAGTGACTTACTTCTCTCACTGTACGTCCCACGGATCTTGATGGAAGTCAAGTTGTGGAGAAGCTTTTGGAATTCAAATGCCGTAAGAGCAGGCCTCCACGGGTAATCTGCAGCCTCATGGAGCCTGGGGAGAAGAGTCAAGCATCTCAGCACAGCTTTCAGCTGCTAACAGCTGTACCCTCTCAGAAGCTCCCTTTGCAATAGCACTGTGCTATTTCAACATCACCCACATAAGTTCAAACCTGATGATCTCTGTTCCCTCAGGAGCTCAGAGGCCAAAGGCAGCCCAGGCCAGCTGCTCCCAATGTACCTGAAGGTGTAGGTCTGCACATTCTCACTGGGGTAGGAGTTGCCCTGGGCAATGAGAGGCACCGACACTCTCAGGCCAGCCCCTTCCAGCACCAAGTCCTCTGCAGAGAGGCGCGTGTCCCGCCTGTCCACACGGAAGGAGAAGGTCAGGTTTTGCCCGTAACTCAAAACCTGGTTGCCCACGAACTTGCCTGAAAGGGGAAGAAATCCTTACAGTGAGGGGACAGAACACAAAGGGCACAAGCAGCACAGAAAGCCATGCTTTTAGAAGGACCTACGTGGTGCAACGAAGTACATGGGGAAGTAGGTGTCTGAGATAACGGAGATATCCTGGGTCTCGGCACTCCACTGGAGCAAGACCTCTGAGCCATCACGCTGCTCAGCACGCCACTCATCCTCTCCTGAAGAATCAGACGGGCAAGAATTAACACCCTTGGAAGATGGAGATTTGCACACACTTCTCGCATCACATTGTTCATGTTTTAGTTAATCTAATGTGCATGGGCACTGACAGGCTGCAGAACGTAGCTGTGCACAGGAATTTAGCTAGCAAACATCATCTTTCCAATTTAAGCCCCAAACTCAAGTGCCGACTTGAAACCTCTGAACTTTGAACCCTCTGACGACTGCTTGTCCAAAACCTTCTACTCTGAAGAGCTTAAGCAGAGATAGAAAAACCTGCAGTCTCCCAGGACTTGGGAGTTTCAGCTTTTGTATGAACTGTTCTCCAGTGGAATTTTAATTAAAATTATGTTCTTTTCAGACCATGCAGCATGATAACATGATACACAAGAAACTTGACTGCATGAAAAAACCAGATTTTTCCTGGGCTTACAGACTCATTGGAAACACAACTGTATTTTATTCAGAGCCATGTAAATCCCAAATCTAAAGTGATTTTGATCCTCTCAGTCAGAAAGTCCTGATTTGGTTCTAGAACTGAGGAAACTCTGCTTTGTCAGCACACCTCTCAGGCTAGAAAAGGTTTTTATTTGCAATTCCCACTTCCACCTGCACGGTGTACAAATAACTGTGTGCCCGAGGCCAGAGCTGTGAATTCATGCGTCTCCATCTGAACAAACAAGCCGCAGACATGGAAGCTCCAGGTAGCTTCAGCACTTCCAAAAGAGGGATCCTAGACCTGCCTGCCCAAGGTTTGTGATCTTGCACAGAAAGAAAGGATTTGGGTTTTTTAACAGCTTCTGACTTGAGTCTACAGCCCAACCTGAGATACAAAGGAAAGGTCAATTTTTTTACCAAACTCGAAGTTGGAGGTGATGCTATAGATACTGTAGCCCACAGCATTGGTGCAGACTGAAGAGTGTCCAAAACAGAAGCAGGGGGTACAGCCTCTTGGATTGGAGGAATCCAAATTGAAAAATCCAGGTTTGCATCTGAAGATGTAAAGGAAACAGAATTAATTTCCCTGATGCTTAACCCCAGGTCCTTGCTCAAATGTTTCTCATTCTTGAAACAAAGCCATGGGAAGAAAAACTCACCTCTCACAGTGGAATCCCTCCACACTGTCCTTGCACGCACACCGCCCTGTCTCAACATTGCAATCCCCTGTGCTGCCAGCAGCATTGCAAGAACAGGGCCTGGGAGAATCAGGAGAGAGATTAGTTCAGTAAGAGCCACATAGAAAAAGCTTTAAAAACAGCCTAGTTTTCCTTTTAGAGAGCTGCAATCCTCCTTACCTGCACCCAGCTTCAGAGAGGGAGTGGAACCCTGGCTGGCACCGGTCACACTTGTCCCCCATGACACCGGGTTTGCAGCTGCACTGGCCGTAGCTATCGCACTGTGTGCTGAGGGAGCCTGTGGGGACAGCAGGGACAGGCACCTCAGCACACACATATGGCTCCATCAGCTAGTCAAACTTTACAAAATGGCCAAGAAATAAGGAAGAAGAAAGCAGGAAGCACAGCCTCAAGCTAATGAGTGACCTTAAAGACTACCTCTAGTTCACAGGGATTTTACCCGTGGCAGCTCTAGACAGATGAACTGTTATCTAGTCTTTCCAAACTATATTCCTACCAACCAACCTTTTTATATATAAAATATAATTTTAACTTCAAATTGCCTTCTCCTGCTTCATCCTCAGTGCTACATTTGCATACCTCCAATTCCACGTCTGTTTTACTCTGCAATATGTAACTTCCAAGATTTCATTCCCTGAATCCCTTGTGTTCCCCCTAATCAGCATCCCCCCTTTCCCTGACCTCTCCCTTTCACACTCTGATTTCCTTCCTTGATTCCCAAGTTGCATTTGAAAACTGAACTGCCACTTTGGAGTAAGGCTGCATGTGCCACTATGAATGTCAAACTCAAAAGTAAACTCTTCAGCAAAACCCTCATTTTTGGAAGGACGCCTTCCTCAGTACTGCTCCATTCAAGTGGTCTTGCACAAAAAGCAGTAGCAGGTTTCTTTAACCCATAGTGGACAGAATGCTTCCTCCCAAGCATCTACGGAGCAGCCAGCCTCGGAGCTGTCAGCACTGTAAGAGTTAACTACCAGGAGAAAAATATTTTAATATACAGAAATAGTTGCTTGTTTCCACTTCAATCCACACCAGAAGATTATAGCAAAGTGAAGAGTTATAAAATGATTAGCTGGATGAGGCAGAAGAACTCACAAAACCTTTACCATATACAGCCAAAGTTCAAATCCCCTTTGCAGTCCCACTTAGGATTATTTACGAAAAAAGAGTACTTGACAAAAAATACCAATCCAATCATATCCAGGAGATGCAAACAGACCCTGGGGGTCAGTGCGTCATGGCATACAAGCTAATGGCTAAGTTATAAAGGCCTTTGAAAGCTGTCCTTAAAGACCTGAGAAGTCACCTCCCTGCATCTTTTTGACTGTCTCAGCTTACACCAATCCTCACCCCTCTTAAAATAAGGTCTTACACAAGGACTCAGGAAAGCAGTCAGAAGAAGAAAGGGCCTTTATTGGTCAAAAATTTCACAAATGAATGACTCCTTGACGAAATTAGATTGGAGAGGCACCCTGGCAGACCTCTCTCCCTGGCTGCTTTTAGGGCATGCTGCAAGCAATGACTTATGCCAGCTACTCTTTTGAAACCTCACATCATATCTTACTATGTGTTACCCTTTTCCCTCCTTCCACCCTACATGCTGTGGGCTGGTGTAGTTATGGGATCATTCCTTACAAGTTAAGTGGTTCCCTTCACAACAAAAGATTTATTCTCCTGCCAGAATTACCCCCGCCCCTGTTTTTTTTTTAAAGGAGTTTAACTACATATTTTGAGTTTACTTTGTTTTATCTCACCCCACCCACTTTTGTGTTTAATGTTTCAGTGGTTTGTATTTATAGTGCTTGGATACTCAGTAGGAGAAACTGATGCAGCAGCTAAAGTTCACTACAATTTCTCAGCATGAACAACTTCCAGAAATACCCACTCACATCATCATGGTTATTAAGAATTTAAATGAGTTCTTTAGTACTGGGAGCATCCAGGGTAACAAATACACAGTGGAAAAAAAAAATCTTTCAGAATACATTCACAGCAGTAAGTGCTGCAGAGGTGACCCATCTGCCCCTGCCACCCTAAACCCATTAAGATCCAAGGATAACTTAAACCAAAATACAACCCAATAAACATTTCCTACATGTAGGGGAAAAAAAAGAAGAAAAAAAAAAGGAATCCAAACAACGCCTCCCTCTTTCTCCTCCGGAAGTTTGCAGTGAGCTGCATGACCGAAAGAAGAGGTGGGTTTTGTGCGTGGAAGCTCGCGAGCAGCCAGGTTTGCAGCACTGCTCACCGACTGGGTTGCAGCTGCACGGCAGGCAGGCCTCCTCGCTGGCCCGGCGGTAGAAGCTGTCCCGGCAGCGCTCGCAGCGGGGCCCGTCGGTGTTGCCGGCGCAGGCAGTGCAGTGGCCGCCGTGGCCCGTGGCGCGGTACAGCTCGGGGTCAAAGTAGCACTCCTGGGACCGCCCGCTGCAGTCGCACGCTGCAAAGACAGGGCACTATCAGCAACCAGCCCGCCCCCACGGCACACAACCCACCTTGCGCAGTTCAGCTGTAGAGGAGCTGGGGTAGGAGCTTTTAACCGCTCCAAGACCTGAAGCAAACTTGAGACCATTCTCATCAATGGCCAAAAGAAAACCAGCATTTTCTACCCCGCTTCTTTTGACATCAGGCTGCCACTTGCAACCAAAATGTTGTCCTCCCACACAGCACCACCGATCTCTGTCATCCAAACAAGCATGAAAAGGTAACATGAGGCTACTCCATGCTGTAATGAGAGCTTCTCCCCTGGATTGCAAATCCCTAGACAGCAGGACATCCCAATTTCACCAGCCCACTGAGGGAAGCCACAGACAGCTGGGACCTATCTAGACACACAGAGGTCAGACAGGAAGAAAACTTTTCTGTCTGAAAAAGCTTCCCCATAAAGTAAACTAACAGGAGCTGTGGTCTGGGACAAAACACCAAGCAAATCGGTGTTACGTGACAGAGACCTGCATTTACGGTCCAGAAATTAGATTAAATAATCAACAAGTGACTGTAAAAACCAATAACCCAAACACAAAAATCAGCTGATGCTAAACGAGGAGCTTTTGAAAGGGCATTATACTCCAGTATAGTGAAGAGATTTTTTTCCCCCATGGCTCTTATAAAGTACAAGCCTGTACATTTTTGCAGGACACCTCTTTCCTAAAGGTGCTTCCCATCCTCCAGAAAGGAGACGCCCATTTTTAGGGATCCGGCAGAAAGGTCCCACAGGACAGGAGGGGAATGACCAACAGTCCCATGAACTGTGCTTAATGCTGACTAACTGTGAGACAAGTTAAAACAAGGCAGGGCCAGCTGGTGGCTGCCAGCAGGGGCAGGGGAGCCTGCCCCAGACAGGCTGTCCCGGGTGCAGCCGCACATACGCAGGCACTCGTTGGCGCTCTCTGCGGTCGCTCTCCGCCATGGGCGGTCGTTGAAGAAAGGAAGGCACTTTTCACAGTCCACCCCGAAGGTGTTGTGCTTGCAGTTGCAGACCAGCTTCCCAAGCTCATTCTTCACACACTCACTCGCGTGCCCGTTGCATTTGCACCTGGTTCAGGAGAGGTAAGGAACAGGTATTAGAACTCCAGGGCTCCAGGTCACTCAGAAAGCAACACCAAAAAACAGGGGCTGTCATGGAGCCTGGAGAGGAGGGGGCTTCATGGATACCTTATGGAGGCCTTCTAATATCAAAAAGGGGTTTACAAGATAGAAACTTTTTATCAGGGCCTGTAGTGATGGGACAAGGGGGAGCAATTTTAAACATCTTTCAAATTTTAATTTAGATCGAACATAAGGAGTCAATGTCCTACAATGAGGGTGGTGGGACACGGGCACAGGTTGCCCAGAGAAGCTGTGGCTGCCCCATCCCTGGAAGTGTCCAAGGCCAGGCTGGACAGGGCTTGGAGCAACCTGGGATAGTGGAAGGCGTGCCAGCCCATGATGGGGGCTGGATGATCTCTGAAGATCCCTTCCAGACCAATCCATTCTACGAAACAAATAGGTGCAGCCTGCTCTAGGAAAGCATTTAGAAAGGGAAGAAAATTAACTAACTCCTTTGCAGTCTTCAGACTAAGAGTAGGAGAAAAAAAGATTTAGCTGGCTTTATGTTAGTAAATTTTCCACAATTTCCCTCTTATGAGAGCCTTGAACACGGTGCATTCACTGGGTGTTGGCTATTGTGGTATCAGCAGGAAATCAAATAGCACAAAGGTGACGAATTCAGAAGCCCAGGGACCTCCAGACTGGTGGTGCAGCCAACACAAATCCCCGTGTGGCCAAATCGCAGTCTGAGGACCGCCATATGCAAACAGTCCAAAACCCTGTAGTGGTCTCATCTCTGTTTATTAAAACATTTTGTCATCAACTACTTAAGCTTTAAACATTCTACAACAGACTTTAGCAAACGAAAGGACAACCACAACCATGTTGTACCATGTTCCAGACCTCCAAAGGGATAGCTTCTTCAGTATATGTGGAGACACTGAGATGTTCTACTTACTGTTATTCTAGAGTACAGATACAGGCAGAGAACAATTTAAAACCATATTAAAAATCACACAAACCACAGAGCAGAAAAAAATGTCTTCTTTTGTTTTTCATTTTTGTTACTCTTTTTACCATTTACCCTCTCAAATCACTTAATATTTCATCTAATCAAGGAAAAAAAATTTATCTCTGCCAGCCCTGAAGTTATAGCCACAAAAACTTATACACAATATTTGCAAATTATGTAAAATTCATTCTAATGCATTCTTGATTTAGAACAGTCAGTAAAGACCAGAGCCTATTGGTATGATGTGAATACAATCAGTATCTTTAAAGCAGTCTAGTAAAACTAACCAAAAACTTTAGTAAGCACAGAGTTTTATTGTCTACTCACCTACCACCCACAGCAAAATCAGAAATTGCATAGTAGTAAGACTTGAGAACTTTTGGGTCATTGAAAACTTCATCTCCAAATGTGTTCAGACGGTTGAGGGTCACTCTAATATCTGTAGCCGTCACCCATTCCTAGAGCAGACAGAAATCCCATCAGATGAAACACTCTCTCCCTTGAGAGAGCACCAGTCATTAGCAGTTCTATTAACAAAGTCATTCAGCAGCAGCTGGTTCCTTCCTCATTATTTTCCCCTCTGCACCTCGGGAGCTCACACGCTCCTGCCCCAGAAGCCTTATGCCACATCCTCTTGGTTCAAATGGGTTTTCCTGATCATTTCTCCTCTCTGGAAACCCTTTCCAATGCCTCTTCACCTCTTGACTACTCTCAACTGGGAAGCACTGAGTAATCTCTCCAGCAAAAAGTGCAGAGCAGGCAATTCTGCCAGCTTGCTAATTGTACATATCTGTCTGGCTCTAGTTTTCCTGCAAAGCTATGCAGCACCAATGGGAAAAGCTTTAGGGTACATTTGTCTGCAGACATATTGCACCAGACTAAAAGATACAGACAGACAAATGAGTGAGGCAGAGGAAGACAAACAGACAGATCTGACTTGCAACACAAAGAGTTTTTCGTAATATTCACACAGTGTCTGTAACACACTGCCCTGCCAGCGTGCAGCAGCAGCCACCACACACAGCCTGTTGCCAAATTTCCTATCACCTTCTGCCAGTCACTGATATTGGCACCTCCTTGGTTTTCTTATACCCTTTACAAAGCTATTTTCCTTCAAACACCATAAAAAACACAGAAACATCCCTGCACGTACAAATACGCAGCACCTGTATCACTGCTCAGCCAGTAACACAGTGTTTATTTACTGAGTTGCAAACATTGATGTAAACACACGGCAATACCAATCACAACGTACACATTAACTTCAGTTCTGAAAAGCAACACCAGAGGTTGGTACATATTTTAGGAAACTAGCGGTCAGATCTCCATTCCCTACATAGAGAAGTTTTTCAGAAAATTATACACCTTGCTAACTTGAAACCTCCTTGTTCACCTTAATGATAAGACACGGTTTTCTGCAAGGGTTGGCTACACCAATGAGGTGGCCAAACTGGTTCTTTTCCACTTCAGAAGTTCTTTGCTCTTTCCCATTAATCTTATTTTTTCATTTCACTTTAGTTTGCAGAAGCAACCCCACCAGATTCTGCTCTCCTGCCTGAGAATCGGAGACAGGTAAGCCCTGAGCCTGCTGGGTGCTTGTCTCAGTCTGCTCCTGCTACTCTTAAGAGCAAAGGAAAGGATGGCAATTACAGCTCCGAAAGGAAGACAATGAGCCCCATTGAGGCAAACCCCACAGCTTTAGCTTCTTGCTGCAATATAAACTGGAGAAGTCATCAAGCAGAACACAAAAACTGGCAAGTAAATCAGATAAACTAGTGTTCCTGGTATGCTCCTGACCACTGCAAAGCCACTCCTGTGAATGCAAAAAAAAAAACATTCAAAAATGTTTGACAACAGAAAACCCCTGCCAAAACCCCCTTGCCAAGCCACTTGCAAGAGAAAAATACCAAGGATAAAAACAAACTTCTCTGCTTCAACACACATGTAAGAGAATAGGGTAGAAATTCCTATAATGCTTTATGTATTTAGAAGAATCTTTTATTTCTTACTTTTTTTCTGCTTGAAATATACATGCAGATGCCTCAAATATTAACTGGACTGAGACTTTACCTTCCTCTGTCCTTGTATCTGAAACAATAGCAGAATGTCCACAGCTGCTTTCTAAGCTGGCAGAGATTTACATTCATCCTCTGAAGACTTCCATGATGCCTACTGACAAATCACCCTTAATGCCACCAGGTTTACTCTTTTGTACCGTAAAATTACTATCAATAGAATCAAGAGTTCAACTCTTCCTTCAAAAGCGTCTCTGTGGATTGTCCATCCCAACTTAGCTGTGCAAGGGCCTTTCACTATGAGTAAGGGCTGTAGTGCAGCCCAGTCGGCACAAGGCCACCATCCCCAGTGACTCAACAGGAAGACTCAGTTCAGACCCCCTGACTGACACAGTCCTGCTCACATACCTGCAGCACAGGGCTGTTGTCAAAGTTGTAGGCGCTGGGACGCCCCTCCAGCGTTGAGAAGGCCACGTTGCCTCCAGTGAGAGGGGAGATGTCGCTGAACTCATCGGTGCAGAGCGCCTGCTGCTCATCCTCCCCAGTGCGGATGAAGCCACGGTTGATTTTGTGGTAGGTGCTCTCACAGGAGCCACTGTAGTACTGGTAGGGCACCCAAGGGCCATCCTCCTGCGTGCGCTTGTAGATGGCAAAGCTCTCAGGCCGGCTGGTGTGGAACTTCAGGCGCACATAAGTGATGTCAAAGGCTTTTCCTGTGGGAGCAGGAGACGCATGTGAGAAAGACTCAAAGCTGAGAAATGGAAAGAGCTGCAGTGCATTTCTCTCCCTGGAGAAACATCTCCCAGCATTATCCAGAAGGATGAGCATGTCCAGCAACACCAGAAGTATCTCTTCCAGTCCAGTACTGTATCTCCAAGCAAAGACAAGGTGAAGGAACTGAAAGCAGAAGTTGTGGGCAGGCTGAATAGATAAAGAGACCTACAAGTTTCTGTGCAACCAAACACACTTCAGAAGCCACAATTCTCTTCCACATACATCCCTAATAGAGGGCAGACTACATCAGACCCATGAGTAGTTTGTGTACATTTAAGGCCAGGCCCAAGTTAATCATGGCATTTGATGATATTTCTCCCAAATATATGCATGGGAGAAACGGTATTAACCAGAGGAGCAAGTCACACTGTAAAACCTGGTTTGCACCTCTACTTCCTCCCTAAACAGACAATACCTCAATCTCTTTCTACAGCTCACAAAGCTTTTCCTCCAGCACTGAAACTACTGACTACAGCCCTCTTCTACTCATTCCCTGGGAAAAACAAAACGAGGTTTAAGTTTCCCACAGCATTTGACTAAAGTCACCAAGGCATTTTTCAGATCAGAGTGCAATGATTTACAAGCTGCCCATGTTTTCCATCTCCTAGAAGGATGAAAGAAAATCCACCTCCTTGCCCTCTGTTCCCCTCCTAACTAGTCTGTGGCAGTCAGCACATCATCCTCCTTCCTGACTCTTCTCCAGTGACTTGAGCATCTACCCTCATGCACATAAACCAACCACACAGAGGAATCACATCCCTAAGAGAACCCATCAGGAGAAAAGGACCACAACACTCTTCAGCCACCTTTGTCTGCCATCCACACTGGCCAAAGGGCTGGCCAAGGGTTCCCAGGAGGAGGCATACAGCTGTGTACCAGCTGTCCTTGCTCCACTTCAGCAAGCAGACTGTGTACAATCAGGACACCCTGGATCATGTAGGGAACTTGCTAAAACAACACTGAGTTTGTTTGGAATAAAAACTCGGGTGTTTAGTCCCTGCCACGCTCTTTTACACTCCCACCACTTCCAAGAAAAACAGTGCTCTAAGCAGAACTTGCAGCCATTACCGGTTCTTTCATTGATCAAAAAAAAAAGCTAGTAGAAGTTTCAGCTGATTGAGAAAGAGGTTAATTCAACCTGTAGAAGTCACACAGATTTAACCACAACTTGTAAAATGAATGAACTGTACCATGTTAAATTTTAACACGAGGCTTGGCACTTGAAGTGTTCACCTCCTTCACAAGCGAGAGCAGACCAGAGGCACCACGCACCAAGAACAGAGTGTTCTCAAAGGACATGTGCACAACCCGACAGCCATGAATTAGGTCACGAACCACAGTTCTGCCCTGCAGGCCCCCCAGTGATTAGGCCAGGGGCCAGCCTGCATTAGGCACGTCACACCCAAAGCCTGTCTGGCACGAGGGAGGAACCAAAGTAGCAGGAGAACCACAGGGGTGGGTTCTGAAACCAACATCCCTGAAAAAATAAAGTAAAAATCAAGATATACAGCACCTGAAAAATTATGTCTCCCAATGTGTTGGTTTGGCATAGACTGGTTTTTGGTAGCAGGGGGCCCCACAGGGGTGGGTTCTATGAGAAGCTGCTAGAGGCTTCCACCATGTCCAGCAGAGAGCCAATCTCTGATGGCTCTGGAGATGGACATGCTGCTGGCCCAGTTAGAGAGGCTGGTAACCCCTCTGTGACGACATATTTAAGAAGAAAACCAAAACAGCGCAGGGGCAGTTTTTTCCAGGGGTGGCAAGGCNCGACTTGTTGGCAGTGGTACGTACACAAGCTGCAGTTCTTCCAGCCAGAGAAGAGGAGGAAATGAGGACACGTGAGGGAAAACAACATGGCGGCACCAAGGTCGGTGGAAAAGAAAGAGGGGGAGGAGGTGCTCCAAGTGTGGGAGCCAAGATTCCTCTGCAGGCCGTGCGGAGGACTGTGGTGAAACAAACTGTCCCCTTGTAATGCATGAAGTCCATGGGGATTCAGAGATCCCCTTGCAGCCCATGGGAAAAGTGGAGCGGGTGGGTGTTAGAGAAAGCTGTAGTCTAGTGAGAGGCCCAGCTAGAGAAAGGGAGGGCCCCTGCTTTCAGAGATAGACAGAAACAGCCCTTGCTCCCAAGCTAGAGCAGCCTATCCTTAAAAGACTGCATCCCGTGGATGAATGGCCCACACCACAACAGTTCTGGGACAACTGTTTGTCCATGGCAGGGACCCCATGGCATAACAGAAAAAAGACTCCTGTCCCTGAGCGAACAGATAAAGATCACGAGTGACGAACTGACTAAAACCCTCACACCCTGCCTTCCTGCACCGTCGGTGGGAAAGAGGGCGGGAAAACAGGTGTTTTAAAGGCTTTATTTCTCATTATCCTCCTCTGACTCTGTTAATTACTTTATAACTTTAAATTTGAACCTGTATTGCCCTGAAAGTGTTTTCTCCCAGTCCTTAACTCATGAGCCCTTTGTTAATTTTTTTCCCCTCTCCTCTGCTCAACTGTAACAAAAGAAAGTACATGAACGACTTCTGTGGATACTTGGCTTTTGGCCAGTGTCAAACTACAACACCCAAAAATAGAAAAAGACCAATCTGGTGTTTAAACTACCCACCAACCAAATAGTATTGTCTGTGTGTGACATGCAGGACAGCTGAGACATTATACAGATACAAGCCTCCTAATACTTCCTACAAAATACCCTTTCCTATTTATATCATGTGTGCTGTTATGGATGACCTAAGCACAAGACTGGAAGCCAGACACTCACAATCATGGCTCTTGCTCAGTACCAGCTCACTGTTGGTTTAGGGTTGATTATTTACTGAGATTTTCTTACACACAGAAGACAAGTGAGAAGCAAGCACCACCATTAAGGCCAAACTGCTTTCTTCCAAAGGATCAACACTCAGCACTAACTTAGCCTAGGCATTCCCTCCCCTTCCTGCTCAGTACAGGAGATGAATCCTGTTCCCGTGTATTTGGAGAGTTTTACTCAAGAATCACGATGAAGGTAAGAAGCAGGCATCCTGTGTACAAAGCAGACCCTCCCAGCCTTCCTGTTTCTCTTACTGCATGGGCTCTTCTCAAAGAGAGCGCCTCACTGAAGGCAAAATATGCTTGAGGTAGGAACAAAGTGCACACACAGGAACTCCAGACAGACACGAGACAATAGGCTGGAGACACACAAACATCTTTTTCAGGTCCACGGTAAACAAACTCAGGATACACTTCACATCTTTTCCAGGTAAAAGGCAAGGGGCCCAGGAAACAAATACTTCCTCCTTCTGCAGGAAACCCCCAGAGTGTTGACCTGCAACTTGGCAGCCTATCCAAGAACTTCATCAACATCTTGGATGAGGAACAACTAAAAAACAACTACAATCATAGTTTTATCACTAGTAAAAGAGTCATCAGCTTGATGAGAAAGTTTTCTTTGAGTTCACATGGTAAGATAAAGCAAAATCTAACGCTGAAAGTCAGCTCTGATGGGATTTCTTTGGGCAACTTTAATGACAAGTGAAAATAGGAAAACATCAGGCAAGCGCAGCCATTCCCTAAGTCAAGAGTGGATAAAAAATATGCCAGAGACAACAATGAAGGTCACTTCATTAAACTGGGTTAGCTGAATTGTCAGGAATACTCTGCTCTTTTGAATTGGGGTGGTTAGTTTTCTACTAGTACTGCATTCCTCTGGTGTGAAGCAAAATTCCTGTGTTCAGGCTTCATCAAGATGGGGAGGAAATGCTTCAAAAGAATCCTGGGAATGATGAGGGGGCTGAGCATGTGCCTTTACTCACAAACACCACTTTCTGCCCTAGTTGAAAGGCTCTGGGTCACAGGCTGCTTGCCCCAGAAAAGAACTACTTTTTTCACTCTCCACTGTAACTCAGTTATGATCCCTGTTTTCTGACAAGGTCTCTCATAGCTCCTTGTGAAAGCCCCAGCTCAGCTAAAGGCATAGCACACGCCAGCTGCGCTCTGAGCAGCATGAAAACATTTTCCCTGGGAATCCCTTCCGCTAAATGGCAAGGACCCTCCCTTTTTCATCTCCAGTTTTACATGGCAGGCCAAGAAAATGCATTCAAACCCCACCCAACTGAGCAACCCATGTGAAAGAAGACATTTATGGCAGCTGGCAGCGTAACTCCCTAAGCAGTGCAGTTAATGGCATTAAAGAAGAATGCAGTTAATGCACAGAGAGCGACTGTGCAGTGCCTTGCTGGGTAAATACTGCTGGAACAATGGAGTTTACCCAAGACCAGCTGACACAGTGTGGAAACGTGTTTCCCCACTGTTCACACTGAACATAAATACTGTGCTTAACAGCCTGGTAGTTCTTTGAGGTTGCAGAGCCTTTTTCTAGCAAAGATAAGCTGCCCACGTTGCTTTCATGTCTCGCCAGGCTGAATAAACATATACAGCTATCACCCTAAGAAACGGTGACAGCAATAACCAGGTGAAAGGCAGCTTTAAACACTACATTTAGAAGACAAAAAGACATTGTTCTCCTGTTCCTAGAAGCCAGTACTGATCTGGACCTCAGTTTTAGAACTGTCTGATAGTGTCAAGTGTTAGCATTTCCCTGTGTGTATCGAGAAGTGGCAGATCTGTTTTGCAGGAGGAACTCCAGATGCTGGAATCAGTGACCATGAGCTTAGCGCTTCACGAGTGCAACCTGACGTGTGTTTAAAGCATCCAGAGCTCAAAATCATGAGCCACTCATTTTAAAACTGCATCTTTTCTGAAGCATGGAGCTGTTCACCAGCAAGTGACAAGGTGACACAATAACCAGCCCCCTCTGACAATTCAGAATGATGAAAAAAACCTTCAATCCCTTTTCTCTACTGTAAGCAAGCACACACATACAAGCCTTCAAGACAATATTGCAATTACAGATTCAAAGGAGCGAGTAAGTCCTGGGTGCCTGGAAACGCAGCAGAAGTGGCATTGAAAATGTTCAGCATTGCTTGATTCAGGGGACACTGCCCCAAACAACCTGCTCACATTATTTGGCTTGGCCAGCTGTCATCAGCAATTATAGCCCTCCCTCAGCTGGGTCATCGACGAATTCAGTATGCCAAGGTCCACCAGGAAATGTGCCGCGCTAAAACCCATATAAGCAAATGCCATTTAGATCTTCAGAAACTCCTCCCTTTTCCCTGAAGTTAGGAATTCGCTCTACACACAAAAGACCTTGTATTCAGGCCCCTCAGAACGGATGGATAATTTACGTCAGGAAAACTGTCCTGCCAGCTGGCACGATGACTACAAGGGTTGAATTGTGAGCAGATGCCTGGGTGAGATAAGCCCAGAGGACACTCGGCCTCCTTCACTATCGATCCACTTGAACTCCCTGCACATGGGACTGGCACATGGGAAGAATCGATGCTACCTCTCCTGCATACAGCCACTGAGTTTTGCTGAGGGAAAAAACAATCCACCTGAGAAGACTGCACTGGGCAAAGAACCAAACCTTTGTAGATTTGTTTTCCACAAAATCCACTGGGCAGTAATGAAATGGTTAAACTTGTCTCTTTTGGTTGGCTCCTGTTTCAAGGCAGCTTTTCTCACACAGGAACTTGCTGACAACCTGTGTCTTAGTAAAGGTTAAAAGAATTGAAAACAAACCCAGTAACAAATAGAGCCCACTTAGTACTTTTTGACTGGATTTCATTTCCATTTTGCAGTGAAGGGCAGAGAGCAATCAAATACAATTGGGATTTCATTTTGCTTTTTATTTCTGACCTGTTTGCCCATCATTCCCAGGAAGATATGCCAGCTTTCCCAGTTACTAGACTGAAATGTGCTCCATGCCATTCACCCTTATTCCTGCCTCAAATGTGCCCTTCTTGAACCATCAGCTCTCAGCACCCAGCACAACGCTGGACCAGTCGCAAGCAAAACAAACTGGCTCCAATTCTTCCAGACACACAGATCCCAGAACCTCACACAAGAGTGTGTTCTGTGCAGGGGACAGAAACCTGGATGTCAGCAGACAGAGGCCAGCAAGTTCACAAGGTCTTCTTCGAGACCAATCGCTGCATCTTGAGGCAACAGACTGAGTTCTCAGCTACGGAAGTATTTTGTTCGGCCTCTCATGCTAGAAACCCTGCCAGAGCCTTCCCTCCTGGATCACAAGGGCAGCAAATGAGAGGGCAGTCTTTAAGGAGAACGAGTTATCCCGTCTAATGGAATGGGATAGGATTTTTCAGCATGCAGATGGGCAACAAGAGCAGGGCAGAGAGCGTAAGCAGGAGAGGAGAGTGAGAAATACCCTGAGACGTTTGTTCTTTTGGAATAAAGTACTTCGATTAAACAACAGCCCAACACCTGCAAGACACATAAGTGTTAAGTTGTATCGCTTGCATCAACATGTGCATGAAAAAACCACACTTGTGATCAAACCCAAGAAATTTCTGTAGTTCTAGAGCAAATGCCCTTTACAACTAAACCCTAGCCTTCTGAGAAAATTTGTAGAGGAGGAAGAAGATGAGAGCACTGGTACTGCCCAAGCAAATGGAATAACCCACATCTGAAAAAGGAAAGGATTTCCACTTTCTGAGGAATTCACTAGAGAAATAACTCCATGCAGAAGCACAGACAACAGTTCTCACATGCCAAGCTGTGGCCTTTATAGGAACACAAACTAGTAATAATAAATCTTAGGTTTATTTTCTTGTCCTCACCTGAAGAGCCTCAAGATTTATGTGCATATATCATGAACAAGAAAGGCCTGGAGGATTTTAATAGTCTTTTCTTAAACCATGCCCCACCAAAACAAAGATTCTGGCATGTGGAGCTCTACCACAGACGGGTGCTGGGGTTTTAAAAAAGCTTGACAGAGGCACAAACATGGCTTGTTTTTTCTGGGAGCCCATTCTACGAGACGGGGACAGAGGAAGGAAATGTGTTTGGGACACTGGGGGAATGAGCACAGCCTGGAGCATGCTGGAATGAAGGCGAACTCCCACCACTCCATTAGATCATGCATTCTTCCAGCACTCCCAAACAAAGGCACCATTGACTCCTGCGCGTGGGCGGCTCCAGACAGCAAAAGGCTGCCCAGTAAATTATTGCATGATAATCCAACATTGATAGGTCATCGAGGCTGCTTGTTTCAGTCATATTTCCAAAGGGGGGAGGTTTATTTCCCCCTGCTCTAGGCTGAAGGCAGCCTTGCAAAAAATGCAGTTTTTCATTTGATCACTTTTAAAGTCAGTGTAAAAGTCAGAAAACCTTCTCCATTAATTCAGTACAGCTTGATGCCTTATTTGTACAGCTTTGATGCAAAGATGTTAAGTCTATTTCCCAAAACAGCCAGCTGTGTTTATTCACTGGAGACTGGGAAGATCCCGTGTCCAACACAAAAGTCCTAGCTGCACAGGAAGCCTCAAAGTCCTTTTTCAGCACAAACGATAAAAGCTTGTTTTAAAAAGGCCCTTTATGCTTGGCAAGTACAGCAGATCACAGATGATCAAGGATGCCAAGGGCCATTTTGGGGAGGGCTCCATCTCATTCACGTATCTGGACTGCAAAGCTACCTCCTGCCACCAGTATCAGCACCAAAACAAGCTGGATTGGTGTTACTGGGGATTGGGATCCTTGGAAAGTTCATTTGCTTGTATCAAAGATCCAGAAGCTCCTCCACAACCCATAAACAATAGGTATGGGTGAAACCAGGTCACTCCCACAACTGAAGGGAGACAGGAAAGTGGGAGTTTACTCTCACGAAACAGGAGTTTTACCCAAAAAGCAAAGGAAAAAAAAAATCAGAAAAATTTAGGTATGCACAAAAGACAAAACTTGCCTTTTGCCTTTTACTCTCAGCAGAAGAATGCAGAGCTATTACCTTCCTTTCATTACTGACAGCACAATGACAATACCAACAGTGCAGGCAGTAATAACAACCCTTGAAAACTGACAATTCCCAGCCATTCCATGTCACTGTGGGACCTTGGTGTCCAAGCAAGATTACATCTTCCTAAGAGTTTTTCTCATGTTGGAGATACAACTACCATCCAGGAAAATCAAAAGCAAGCAACCACCACCACCACAGCCCCAGGAAGATCAGAGCTGGTGGCAGCAGCAGGCCAGAGAAGATGCACCAAAAGCTCTCCATCGAATTGGACACTTTCCATCCTTGATCCCTGGCAACATGGAAAAGCATCTCTCATGAATGTTTCTTGTGTAAGACCACATCTCCACAGGAATCACAAGAAAGCAACAAGTCTTACCCACTTTCAAGTCATTCTCATAGTCTTCAACTTAGAGAGCAAATCCTGCTTTGGTAATTTCCCCTCCAAAATTTTAATTGGACAGTGGGAGGTGTTGGAGAGAGTATTCCCGATGTTCAGCTCCAACTGTACCTTTTCAGAGGTGGAGATGTGGGGATGAAGAATGATTGAGAAAAAAGAGACTAAAAACTACTTTCAAACTCCACAAGTTTAAATAAATGAAGAAAACTGAGGTCACAGCTTCTTTAGATATGGTATTTGGCCAACTGGCAAAAACATGATTTCCTGTAAAAAGAAAATAAGTCTATTGGACTATAGTGCAGTACCTTGCAAGAAATGTAGCATCAGATAATCTGGTGAGAATTGTGAAACCACTTCTTTAGAGAACAACTACATTTTACTGACTTCTGAGGGGGAAAAAAATCAAATAAAAAGCATTTTGTGAATGTTGTTAGTGCAGGAATGTCAGTAGGTTTTCCTGAGACCTGTTTTCCTTCTGGAAACCCTCCCAGGAGCCTCACCCTCCAGCAGCAGCTCAATGTCCTTCTCAATGTGCTCTTTCAACCAACACACCTGAAGTCAAAGCATGTGTGATGCTCCAGTTTCAGAAGTTCAACAAACACAGATGATCAGAGCCAAAGGTGTCCTGACAAAAGGCACCATGAAAATTATTCTGGACGGTGCCCGTATGTGTGGGTGAGATGCCCCCTGCTCCAGGCCCAGCACTCCTGCAGGTGGGCACACCAGCTCCCACTGGAGCACTGCTGCTCCACCCAGTTCAGTGGCTCCATCACCTATGATAATCAGCCACTAATTTCTATTAAATAACATTTTGACGCCTTTTCCCCTGTCAAAAGGCAGCATTTTCCCCACTCACTCCTGATCCACATGTGTTCAGACTGCAACAGCTCTAACACCTGGCTTTGCTCCTATCTGAATTTGATATCAAAAACATACAGCTCGTACCACTGAGCTTAATTAAGAACAAATTAAGTGATATGTCTATATACAGCGAGTGCTCTAAGCAGCAGCAAGTTCAGCAGCTCTGGGAGTAACATGACCCTCCAGACTGAATCACACACTGCTGGCTGTACAGCCATGGAGAGGCCAGAAATGTCCCCCTCACAGAACGCTGAATTCTTTGGAATTTTGATGTTTTACTCTCCCGTCAGCCTTTCCAACTCCCACTCACCAGCCCCAGATTTTTTTCAGACACAAGCCATAATTAACAACACTGTTTTTTGGGCATAATACCACTGCTGTGAGCACCCATCACCTGGCCTGATGCAGACTCAACAGCTTTCTTTTCTCAAGTATTAAAGTTTTGCCCTCTTCAGTAAACATTTAAGAAAACTAACTTGAATCATGCTGTTTAACGCTGCACAGTTTGCGTATCTCCCGCCTCTCCATCTTCCCCTCCTCCCAAGAGACTCCAGCAATGGATTTTAAGCAGCAGTTGAACTGCCTTCATGCTAACTTTTAATGCATTTTCAGTCAATTACAGGCATATGCACAAGCTACCATTATTTATGAAACACAAATTGCAGCAATATCCATAGAGCCCATTTTCAACCACCCACACACACAACGGTTTTACTTTCTCAGCCTATTAAGCCGTGGAAAAAATTGGGATAAACAGACTTGACAAAACCATTGCTGGAGCGAGGCCATTTCCAAAACAAAGCTTGCCAACTGAGTTATGTTTCAAATATGTTTTGGGAAGTCAGAAGCAAAGCTCTTCCAAATTTTTACTGAAGCAGAGAAGGAACCGCACTCCAGTTCCCGACTCACACGTAACAGCCACCAAATGCCTTCAACTTTGCCTCTGGAGAATAATCTGTACACACTGCCAGCACTTGTGGAAGTTGCAACGGTGTGTTAAACATGCAAGTGTGTGAGATCATGTTCACCTGCACATCCCACCTGCAGACACACGATGGACAAAGTACTATTTAATGCAGCGACTATTTCTGAGAAAAGAGTTTAGCCAAAGAACACAAGTACTCCAGAAGGTAGCATGGCTTAGCATGAAGGGACAGAAGCAATTCTGTAAGATTATTTTGGAACACCATGAACAAAGAAAATTAAATTGGATGCTTCCTGCTGATCCTTCAAAGGTAATGCTAAGTCCAGACTTCTTGACACATCCAGCTGCAAAATCTTCAGCTCTTGATTTAATTGACAGATTAGAAGAGAGCCAGATCTGCTTCACATCAGGCTCCAAAACATCTCAATGTATCCACAACAGACCTCGATTTGGAAAGCTACCTATAGATCAAAATTCCTTCTACAGGCTAACGACTGCACATCCAGGAACAAAGAAAACTGTGGGGGACAAAAAATAAGAATGGGTACATGAACAGTCTTTCCTTTCTGCTTTGCATGAAGGAGGTTTCTGGACTGAGACATTTCTTCACTGCTTCGTAAAGGAATGATTGAGAAGGTACCAACGGAGTTACTGAAGCGGGACCAAACACCACCTGGCATACTGCTGAGACAGTATAACATCAAATGAGTTTCCTGGAAGAAGTGCTTTCCTACATCAGCCCCAGCAGATACAAGAAAATTAAACATTAATGCACTTAAAAGACCTTCCACAGGAACTTCTAATTTTCTGAGCTCATGTAGTGGTGTTGAAACTTGAGCCACACAGTGTGGTAGGAAGTTAAATGTTAGCACTGGTTCCCAGTGGAATAAATGCAATGGAACCCTGGGAATTCCAGATGTGCAATTAATTCACCTTGTTAGCAGCAGAGCAGTGAGGCAGCTGTGCTGCAAAGAACACGCTGAGCAGCCTGGTGGGAGCTATGCAGACAACTGCATTTCATTCCCAGATGGTTCAGAGCCTCCCAACAAACACCAAGGACCACCGTGCACACCAGAGCACCAACTTGGCATCCCCGAGCCCTGTGTTGAGAGGCACATGCCACAGCTTGTTAGACCATACCACACCCTCCCCAGTCCTGCACATGTTCCTCAAGCAGAACATCAAGCAGGGATTTCCTTTGGTAACATCATTACCCAAAAGAGGGTCATTGCACAGAAAGTGAGTTTAACCATCTGCACCGAATGCCAAGTGATGAGATTTTCTTCAAGACACACTACACCACTGTGAAGCCTACAGGAACTCTACCAAAGAAGATATTTTTCTCAGGAGAGAAACTTGAAAATTCATTTTCTTATTAGTACTGCTAAGTAGATTCATTTTAAAAATGCTGAATCCCTAGGTAAAGAAAAGTCTTTTTTTTTTTTAATTGAGGTGACAACTCTCATAACTCAGTAATGTAAAATACCATGCATTAAAACTTCAAGTAATTTGTTGCCCATCAGTAGAAGCTCACAAAATAGAGAATTCTTTTCCCCTCTCCTTTCAGGGTCTTTGCATGCTGACACTTTTGATAGTATTTTTTAGGGAAAGGGAAAAAACAGCCACTTAGGCCCATTTGTAAAGCATCTGCCTTTGTGAAGGCAACAAACAACATCTCAAACAATACAGTGCTCTCAAGGTTTTGTTTTCACTAAATTCTTAAATTTAGTGATAAGTCAAACCCAAACCAACCTACCTGCGGTCTTTCAATCTACAGACACCCTGAGAAAGATAAAGAGCATCATACTCTTCAATCTACTGCTGAGGCTCAGCAATGAAGCTTTGGCTTCTCCAAAAGCTCAGACTTCCAAGGCTCCACAGTATTCTATGTCTCTGTTCCTCTACACCTGCCTAGACAGGTACCTCACTCAGAAGTCACAGAAAGCTACAACCACACAACCCCAAATGTTAATCTTCACAGTATCATTTCAAACAAAGATCTGTACAACACTGCAGTATAAATGGAGGAAAAACCAAAAGATATCAAATGGTACAAATTCTAGAAGTTTGCTTCCTTGATGGTCTGGATAAGATAATTATTTTTTAAAGTTTACCACTTCCCAGCAAAACTTCTGATTTCAACTGAATATCGCTCCTTATCCTTAAAGCAATTAATGGGGCAAAATTTGTATTGATAAGCAAAAAATCCTAAAACCTAATTTTAAACCCTAAAGAGCAGCATACATCAGCCATAGTAGACAGCCATCTTCTTTTGGCAAAATGCATTTCATGTTGGGTCTCTACTTCAATGACACAAAATTTAGAGCCAAAACAGGAGATTCATCGGTTGCAAGAGCCTCTGGAAGGAGAAAATGAGTCAAACCCAGGGTCTGTCCATGTTAAGGCAACGCTGCAAATGCAGTGGACCAGTAGTGAAAGGATGTTGGTTCATCACAAACACATGCAACACTGACACTGCCTTCTACCCTCAAACTTCTCCTTATAAAACTTCACACTAAATTAAAAGTGAAAAGCTTTGTTCTACTCCCATTTGAAAAGAAGACCCGTTAGAGATTAAAATCTTATGAAGGACTCCTTAAATGCAAGGCAGCAGATGGACACAAGACAAGCAGAAGAAATACTAATGACTGCCAGGATCCAAGTGGGTAAAGTGAGACATTTGCAGCCACTCACCCGAAATAACATTCAATTCCTGGTTTTTTTAAAACAGGAGGGGTGGGTGAGAAGGAGCCCTGGGAGCACAGGAATTAATAGCATAAGGCTTCCTATGTATCAGCTTCTTGGTTGAGTTTTAGGAGGGAAGTCTTGCATCTTCTCAAGTCCACAATAAGGACATCTTCAGAGTCACATCTGACTGCAGAAGCCAAAAGGCGTGAGGGATGAAGATGCATGTTTGAATCCCAGTTCCCTCTTTTGCTGACTTTTCCCCTAACACTAAAAATAACTGTCATTACTGTGGAGAGCGTCTTTCGCCTTCTACCCATTCAAGCAGAAGAGCAAAGGGTTCAGAAACTATGTAAGACATGATAGGGCACAGACCAAATTCTTAGGTGAGCGTCACTTCCATAGGGCAATGCATTCCAGCAGAGGAACACAATTGCTTCCTGTTTGCAAAGAGTCAGCTAACAGCCATGCCTGCCTGAGTTACTGCAAATAACTCCATAAGCCTCTCAGGGGCACTGTCAGGAAAAATGCTTTAACATAAAAAGTTATGCAGCAATATCAGATAGAACAGCCTCCCTCTGGACGAGTAAATGGACAGTGATAACCTTCTTGGATGTCTGACTCCTCCAAAGACTTGGAGAGCAATGTTACTGAACGGATTAGTTACCAGTTTCCAAAAAGAATGCTTCAAGTACTTCAAATGCGTGGACAAGTTGTGTGCTCAGATTTCCCTCCACCAGGTGTGATGATCCTATATTTGCTATAGATTATTCGTATTACTACGGAAAAAAAAAAAGTAGTATTTTACCTCAAAAAGCCTTATTATGAAATAAATATTCTAAATTTTCTTTTACAAGTCAGGAAAAAAAGTAATTTTTAAGCTCATTCAACATTTCCACTACCAGCACACAGTACCACCTGGTATTTGCTGAACTTCCTTAACACACACAAAAAGATTCAAGTACAGTCTAGTTTAATTTCAGGTCTCCCTATACAAGCCAATGCAAAGAAAAGCACTTTTAAAAAAAAAAAAAAGCTATTGCCCCATGATTAGATACACTAGATTTCACACAAATGACAAGAAAGCCTTGTATAAATACCAGCAATGATCTAATCACTTCCAGCTCACAATGGGATACTTTTACAAGAAGTTATTTGAACTTCTATCGCAATTATTTTTGCCAATCTAAGGATAACAGTAAGAAGTTAATTTTCAGTCCATTAAAACCCAGCAATTAGCATTTCTTTTAACAAGTGTATAAAGAAATCCAGATCTGCACTGCTGATTTCTGAAGGACAGTGATGATGGTGGAGATGAGGGACAAGAAGCTGACAGTGTTGACAATTTAGCAGGGGGCATTTTCCTGGAATAGCTGACTTTGCTGAGGATAAGTGAACAGCTTTCCATATCCTTCAAAGTGCAGTATCACTCTGGTAAAATACTGCTAGACTAAGCAGAGCTTACTCTGGATAACGTGGGAAGAGACCTTCAGGGAGTTTTAGGATGCGTTCATGCTTAGCCTCCTACCTCTCGCTCGCAGCTCCAAGAGTGGAATTTCCTTCCTCCTCTCAGCCATCTTTTATCTAGAACCCCTAAGTACTGAAGGTAAGTAAATATAAACAGGGGGAAAAAAATCATAAAACCCCCACAAAATATGAAAGTTAGAGAGAGTGCAGCTAGGAATTTGTACACAAAGTATTTTTCATCCATGTCAAGGTCACTGATAAAGAAATAAGTCACCATGCTAATCACACACTGCTTCATTTCCTCAGGTATTACTGGGCCCGTCACCTAACCAGGTCTGGTTACCTTTTATGCTAAATTCTGTTGCAGAAAGACAAGGCAGTTGGACAGATTGGCTTTTTAAGGACATTTCAATGTCCTCCCAGGAACATTAAGTACACGAATTACTCACTGCTTCATTAACCAAGTGACTAGATAGAAACAGCTTGCAAATTTAAACCACATTGCCCAACATGAGCATATCCTCCTCCAGACTCGCTGGTTGAAGAGTAATCTATGTTCCCTCAGCTCAGTCTCCCACAGCTCCTGAGAAAACACAGCCAGGCTGTTCCCAGCCTTTTCATGGACATACCAATAGAGTCTGGAAATATGAACTTCAACAGACAAATCTGTGAGCATGAAGATGCAGAGGAAAATCATTGTGCTGTCTAGCTACAGTCATATATTAACAGTGCAATTCAGAAAATAACTGGGTTTCTGTAATCAGCTCTTTCCAAGATTCAGCTCCTTCCCTCCAAAACATACCAAGCTTCCATAGTTCCTCTGACACAGACACCTTTACAACTGAAAAGGGTGGATTTGCTAAGCAAAGTTTTCCTACTAAATATTTCCACCTCTATAGCAAACAAACACAGAGCTGCGCCAATTCTATTTGCACAGGATAGTCTCCATATGGTGTTTAAATTAGAATTGAACTTAAAAAAAAAAATAAAAAAATCAGTAAGTCCTGGTTATGAGATCTCTGAGCTTGTTCTCCAGGACTGGGTGGATGCTGAGTGCCAGTACAGAGAGGAAACTCACAGCTCCCCCTTTTCTCATACTGCTATTAAATCCTTTTACAAGCAACTAATTCACCCAGTTTCCACTACTGAGTCTAACAATGAAGCACTCCAACAGCTCTTTGGATAATCTCTCAAGCCTAATACCCACCACTAGCCACGGATCTTAAAAGTGTACTCAAACAAAACACCATTCAGGAGGGGGGAAAAAAGTACCTTCAAACCTATGTGAAAGGAAAGTACAAAACAGCAAAAGCTTTGTAAAGAACTTGCAGGCAAAGACCTGGTTTAATCTTTGGTCTGCTTAGACAAATCACTACCACTCCTCAAGACAGTCACCATTCACCCAAAGGGAAAGTATTAAAAAGTTAAGAAGAAATGAATACAATTCAGGTTTGCAGTGTGGTTCAAAGGCAGAAGCCTAATGTCCTGCATCCAGCTGAGTGTGCAAGCCCAAGTAGAGCTGTGCTCCATAACCAGGGCTTCCAAATCTGCTCAGACACACATCTGCTCCCTTCTGATCACTCACAGTCTGGACAGCCCAATCCAGCACAAACTGTGCTAACATTTTTGGTCTTCCTCCTGTTTACCCCTTAAATTTGCAGCTGCAGTGGGAAGTCTCTCCTCCTCCTCACTGCAGCCCCACCGGGCCACAAGTTGCAGAACAGCACGTAGAGTAAATCCAGCATCTCCGCTCCCACGTGTCAGCTCCAAATCCACAGCTCACCCCACCCCACCGAGCACAAGATCCAAAGCTTCCCAGACAAGGTTCCAGAACCCATCCTGACAGCAGGACCACATTTCACAGGGCAACTGCCAAACGCCATGAGCAACAGATAAATCACTTGTGCTTCAAATTTGGAGATTAAATGAAAGAGGTGTCACCATAAAGGACATGCCCCATCCCTTTTCTGCACACGAGAAGCACTTGCTTCTTCCCTTTTTCTCTTGCTTCAGCTTGCAGGCCCTTACCAAACATTCAGGGAGCTGGAGCCAATTCCAGCTACGGATCAGGGACAGGAAAACAGCCAGCGCTGCAGTCAGAGTGTGTTCCAGACTTACACATTCCCCACGTGGAGCGGCAGGACAGCCAAGAGAAATTTCTGTCCTTGACCTCATGGCTATCTCCTTTGAGGAGAAGTGTTTTTAGGGGGTAGTGGTGGTCACTTTTTTACTCCCAAAAAACATCAGCAGAAGACTCCGTATTCATTCAAGCACTTTATGTTTAACATTAGGGCATTATCCAGCAAATTAGAGCATCATGCTGTTGGCTTAACAGTTGGAGTACTTCAGTGTTTTAAGATGTTTTGTACCTTTCAGTGAGTTACCATCCACTCCATCCCAATTTCAGAAAAAGGTAGGAAGGAGTTTTGAGACTGCACAGGCACATACAGTCTCTCAAAAAAATCAGTCCAAAGAGCTTTAACTGGCATTCCACATAAAGTCAGCAGAGTTTAAATGATCTACAGCAGTGGTCCATGGGGAATAAGGTATTCTGCACCAGATACTCTGCCAAAGGCTACCAGAGCCCCTTAACCTTAGAAGTGAGACTCCGGTGATACCCAACATCACTGTGGTATTCCCAAAAACATCCAAGATGCCACTTCTTACACCAACTTTTCCATCTCAGGTCTTCACATTGCTGTATTTTTCCCCCCCTTTCTTCAACTTCTTGAAGTTTAATCCATGCTGTCAACCCCCTCATTTCCCAAAAAACCTTCTTGAACTCAATCACCAAATCCAACAAACAGAGAGCTCTTGAGAGTTACAGATTCCACACAAAGCTTGTGGAGCAGTCACAGTGATACTGGTGTTAGGAGCCACTGGACATTCCCATTCTCACTTGGAAATCACTAAAGTTAGAGCTGAGATACCATTAATCCCACTCACCCTTGGAGCTACACCAAATAATGCATGGCAGAGTGTTTCTCCCAGAGTTAATTCAGATCTCATCAACAGAAGTGAGTAACTCCAGTGTTTCCCTTCCAGCATGCCATACAAAACATGTCCATGGGGTGTTTTTATCTGCTGAGGTGCTACTGAACAATCTGATCTTGCTCCAGTCTTTTGTGCTCCTCAGAAACCAAGTAACCAACTTCATTAGCAGTAACTTTAGTAGCTATATTACCTGAAAATACTACCTCTTCACTTTCTAAAGAGATTAAAAACCACAGACGCCAACAGATGTTCTCGAGAAACCTATTTCTAACCTCTAATGAAAAAGCAACTGCACCAGTTTTTCTCTCCTCACCACAAGCAAAACCTGGAGTGTAAAAGCTTTCCAAGCCTACCCCATGTTCTAGCAAGTAATCTCATAATAATTTTTAATCCCAGAACATACCTTAACAACCTCTTGGTTTTCTAATTTCACTGGAAAGGGGCAAGTTAAGTTTAGAAGCATCACTGCACTGATCTGTCCTGTACCGTACTCCCAGCACAACTTGGCCATGAGCCTCCTCCCTCTTTCTCCTAGAAAACCTGCTGCTCACCAAAATACCCTCCTGGCTGCAGATAAGGATTAGGAAAGAACTGGGCTTTTCTTTTCTTTCATTTTAAATATCCTTCAGATGACTGGAACAACAACTTTGAGGCTACTACTGCTGTCCCAGGATGGATAACTGCACCCAAAACCTGTTAAATTCCTTAAGGACAGTGACTGCCCTCCCTTGGTGACACTTGGCATCTGTCAGAATTTACGCCCTGAGGCTCAGCAACAAAGAGCAGAAAACAGCTTTTGCATCACTTGCTCTACACCAAGTCAAGCCTACAACTAGATGGTCATCAAAGTGACCCAATGTCTGCCCAGCAGGGCTCCTCCCAACACCTGCAGTGTTGAGTGGCACAAACCCATTTAACTGATGACATCCACTCTTCAGAAGCTCAACATCACCAGCTATAATCAAAACATCAGCAGAAACAACGGTGGTGACCTGGGAAGGGAGACTAGCACAGCGATACATCCTGAGGATGCTAAGGTGGCAGATGAAACCATGACCAAGGTTCGTTCCCACCCCATCACAACAGACCATTTTTGTTTCAAGCTTCAAAGGGGCAGATGGGCTTTAAGCCTCCCAGCCCAGCTGAAACAGCTGAAACAGCTGGGGTGACCCTGCCCTGGGTAGCAAGGGCTGCCATACCAGACCAGCTCAGGGGGCTGCTTTAGAGGTGGACTTGAGCAAAGATAAGAGGTGCATGCCTGAGCTCCTTCTCCCACGAGGTTGGGAGCAAAGTTTTGTAAAACACTGCTCCGAGACATGCAAACCAGAGCAGATCAAGTAGATGTTTATATGTATTTACACATTCTGTTTACAAAAGTCTCTGGAATTAATAAGGTCAGTCATTTCATATGCCTGCAGGGGGTGGGGACATAGGAGGAAACACTGTAAATTCAGAAATGAGCACCATCTGTATCTCCACGTTAAACAGATGTAAGCACCCAAATCAACCTAATCTGAAAAGTCATCTTATAATTGATGCTTAACAAGCAGAGGCTCAGCAGTCTGCTTTGTGATTGCTACCTGGAAAAATCATGATTGTCATGAACAAGAAATTTTACAAATCCAAAGAGGCACAACTACATGGAGAAAAGCCCTTGACATCACCAATGTGACTTATTTATCACTTCATGAACAAACGTCAGGAAGAGGAGCTGGAATTTTCCAGAATGAGACTGGACAAATCCCTGGGCGACCTGGCCTGAATTCAACATTGATCCTGGTCCAAGCAGAATCTGGATTAGAAGTCCAGAAGGGTCTGTAGTCCCTTCTAAACTCACCTCTTCTATGAACAGAAGCAGAAAGAGATTAAGGTACAGGCTGCAGACAGATAAACTGAGAATATACCTGAACATGACTGATCTCCAGTGAGAATCAGTGGCATCCAAGTTAAAGCAGCCAGGAAACTTTGGAGAGCAACCACACTAAATCAGCTGAAGTGGTCTGGGGTTCACTGACCAAAAGCTACACCTAAGCTCCACATGGACACCCATCCCTGGGAGGGGATCCAGGCCAAGTAACACAGCCAGAGCACATTACAGCTACAGGCCCACGCCCTTCACTGCCACAGCCCTCCATGCAGAGGAGAAACGTTTGGGTACACACAGGGATCCAAAACGCCTTAGCAGCACACAGGTTTCTTCATTAGAGCTGTTGTCCTTCATAGAATACATCGTTCAGGTCTGATTTTTACACAAATTATCCAAAATGAACAGGACTGCTGCTGAGCAGTGCAGACGGAAACAGACGCTGCATCCTCTGAGCTGGCTTCACAAGCCTCAGCTCATCTCTGCACTACAAACCCAAACGTGCCCCTGCAGGAAGTCTTCATGCAGCAGATGCAAAGGCAGTGCCAGCTACCTTGGGTCTTGCAAGGAACACACAGGGCAGTGTCTGGGGTAGCACGGTCTTTCCTGTAAACTGCATTAAGCTTTCCATAGGTAAGTCACTAAGAAATCAGAAATCCTTTTAAGGAAACTGTGAAAGCCAGAGACAAGAAAAAAAAAATAACCGGAAGTGTTATGTGCAGGACAGTTGTATTTTCTAAAATAAGTATGTTTTCAAAAATTTTTTAAGTATTAAAAGATCTAAATTATTTTCCTCCACCTGCACAAAATAGGAGCAGAAAACCACCCTGCTCTGTACCAGTACCACAGGACAGGCAGCAAACAGGATCATAAATTCTGCCTGAAGTAGTTCAGTGAATCCACAATCAAGGACATGTTTGGTGACAGGAGAAGATACACACCTACCAGCCATACATAACTACCAGCTTCCATGTACCCCACCAGCAATGGTAAGGGAATTCAGCATTGAGTGTATATGAAGGCTTTATTAATAGAGCCATGGGGAAGACACTTCGGTTTCATAGCAACCTCCAAGGTTTTGAAGTTTGTTTCTGTTCTTTTTCTGGGACAGAAACAGAATGTCCCTGACATTTTTCAGGAACAAAACTGTAATGAGTTATCACAGTTGTAGATCAGCACCTTGCTCCTTCCAGGGGCATTGCCCCATGAGTAGGCTGGGTAGAGGTACAAAACATTTCTCATTCCAGAAAAATAATTTGGCATTTTCCCAACCAGTTCACTTCAGATCAAGAACTTGGAACCCTATTTCTGCAATCCAGGCTTGTGCTTTAAAAAGTACATAAAAATGTTATCCTGCTACAGTGTCCAGACAACTTCTCTTCCCAAGGCTTTAAAGTCAGAGTCATTCCTGGTGATAATACTGCTACTAAGTAGGAATGCTTGTTCTGGCAAAACTTCATTAAGCTGAGAGCGCTGAAGGGGTTAGGAAGGAAGCATCTAGCTGAGAGCCCCCATCTACCTCAGCTTACTGACAAAACCCTCAACTTCAGAGCTGCCTCCACTCCCAGATCCCAAGAAATCACAACTTTTTCCTCACCCACACAGACCAAGTGGATTGGAGGGGCAAAGGCCATTTTGATGGTCAGTTACTAGACAGGTCTAAAGAACATTCAATCCTGCTCATTTAATCTTCTACTTCTCCATCATGCAGTGAATTTCTTTAGAGCAGGGTCAGGCAATGAAGCTGTATGTCAATTCCCAATACACAGATACAGAAGACTTCATAATTATATAATTATTTTTTTAAAATATTTTAATTCACCTCAAATTCAACAAGTCTCCAGCAGAAAAGCACAGTAACAATCAGCACCTGGCAATTTCTACCTCTGCAAAGCCTCCTTTCAAGGGGCTGTGCTGTCCCTAGAATACCAAGCAAAATAGAAGGAACTAAATACTGGTTTGGGTTGCACTTTACTTCTAAGCAGCAGAAGAAGTAAAAAGTGTCCTTTTTACCTTCTAAGGACAAAAATTTGAAAGCCCAGCTGAGTAAACAGGAAAGCTGCAAATCCCAGAAACAATAGGATCAGCCAGGTTCCTTTCCTAGGGTTTTACCCCTAATTGTTACCCTGGGTTTTCAAAGAGAATTTTAATGCCTATGTGCTTAAGAAATCCTCAGGAAAAGCCTATTAGCTTCCAACAGTGTGCTGGAATATCACAGGGCAGCTGGGCTGGAGAACAGTCCCTTGGACCATACCCCACAAGCCTCTGAGGGCCATGGTGAGCCTGGGAAGGGGTATTCCAGCTAACAGCAACAGCACTTATGTCACTATGGATAAAGTGAACCTAGTTTGGGGGGTTGAGTGCTTTTTTGTTCAGGTGTCCAACCTGGTGCTGGCAGCAGCCAAACTGATGACACCTTCAGAAAACCCAGGAATAAGTAAAACATATAAAGGACTTCTGGCAGCACACTTGAATTTCCAACACCATGCACTTGGGGCACCAATCCAGAGATGGTGGTTTTCCACCCACCATCTACTTGTAGCAGGGACCTGGCCTTGAGGTTTCAAGCTGGTCCAGTACCATTTCTACTCTTCTCACCAGAGCAGTACCTTCGAAAAGACCTCATGCTTGAGCATCCCCGGTCACTTGTGCATGGACCATGTGTCACCTCCAACATGCCCCAGCTGGAAGCTGTAGCCCAGCCAACCACTGCTCATCGAGTGTCCTGCACTGCCGCTGCCAGAAGGGCAGATAATCTACAAACCCGCATACTCCCATGTGTTGAGCAATCCCTTCTGTCAGCAGCATTTAATTTTGGGAAAATCACCAGCAGACAAAAGAGGAAGGCATGAAGAGCAGCTTGGCTTTTTACTACACTTTTGCAAGAGAAACCATACCATTTGTCATGGCTGTTGAAGTCCAGGCACTTACAGCCAGGTGAAGACCGCTGATCTCTGGGTCTGCCTTTCTTAGTTTTACTTCTTTTAATAAAAATTTGACTAGCTGTAATACCATAGGGGAAAAAATAAAATAGTGTTATTTGTTGGTTTTTAAATGCAAAATAATCATATGCAAAAAGCTGGAAAGAAACACGGAAAACCCCTGGATCTCTTTCACAGATTTTCATTGCTTTCTATACTTTCACCTCCCGCACAGTTTTGCTTCTATCACACATTAAAAGCAAAGAACAATTATGTAGAGATTCCCAAGCTGGTACAAAGCCACAAGCAGGAAGCAGCTCTAAAATACAGGGATTTGGCAAAACACAATGAGAAACCACAAAGAAGAAAGGAAGTCTTGGACACGAGAGGCAAGACAAACACTAAAACCAAGTGGCTGCAACTGCTCTACCACTTCAAGCCTCAATGTCTTCCAAAACTACGGAAAAGGTAGTGAATAGAAATGCACTAGAAGCAAAAAAGAAAAAAATTAAAAAGGAATGGAATGAAGAACCTCTTTCCCTGCAACAGCTAAGGAGCTAAAACTTGCTGTACCTGACAACAAAGTTCCCAGAAAATGCAAGCTGCCAGTTATATTCCCAAATTTGGCACAGAAATATTGTGACCTATGGCAGTGACTATTTCATAACTTACTACCACAAGGATAAATAGAAGCCTTAAAAGAGGCTTACAGAGGCCTGCTACTCATTTGAACTCCAAAAAAAGCCTCAGCATAACAGCATTTTCTCATAAAAAAACCCTGTAGTCCCCACTATTTTTTAAAGAAAGTTGAATGCTCTTCAACTAAAAATCTCCAGATATATTAAAATCGTTTTACAATTGACTTCTGAAGATGGAAAGTACACGTATGCACTCACTCTGAACACATTTAGCCATGCTCCATGCGAAGTCAGGGAGCAGTGCTTCCCACCAGCTCCAGCCTCAACACTGCCACACACCAACCACAGCCTTGAAAGCAATAAACTTTAGCACTTTTGGAACAAAGGCAGAACCAGTAAGCAATAGGAAGTCACCCAGTTCTTTTTATCAAGTTTTTTCATATACACTTTTTAAGATTTCTTTATATTATTAAGACCATCTGATGCACAGGTCGCAAAGCTGCACAGAAAGGAGCATCCCCCTGACGATGTATTATCTGATAACTGTTCTGAGTCTGGGTGAGGAAGCACCATTAACTGCTCCTTATCAAAATACACACTTCCCTGCTGAGCTGGGAGTTGGAAGATTAGATGATCCTACTAAATCTGAGGGAATCCTCATCACACAAGGAGGCAAAAAAGACAACTGTGCAGTGCAATGGAAGGCAGAAGGGAGTAATCACTATGTTGCCAAAACCTGAACTTCAGAAAACCTCCCCTTATTCCTACCATTTTAGGAAGGCTACAAAAAAGAAAAACAAAAAAGCGCAACCCCACAGCTTGTTACCTTTCCCCTATTTTTGTTCCATGTCCCAGTTTCCCACAGAACTGCAATTCCACACAACTTACAGGTGACTTTCACAGCTGCACAAGAGACAGACAGATGGACACAGGACAATACCTTGCAAGTGCCCACGCAGGCCTGACATAAGCCTGTGTATCTGCTCACACCGTCACACACAGTGCAATAAAAGCTGTGTGGTCACTGTTAAGATTTCCATGATGACAAAATGCAGATATTAACAGCTGACAGCTGTCGTAAAGAAAACAGCTTGAGATGGGAGAATCAGGAAATTGCTCTCCATCATTCCAGGCACTATTTACATCTGGAATCTTGTCTCTGCAACCACGATGGCCAACGATACTTGTGGTTCAGGTTTATGTTTGGGGACATAGCTTCATAGTTAAAGAATCCCACCAAATAAAGGTCCCACCTTCCTTTAACTTCTCATCTGAAAGGCACGGCTTTGGTTTGGGGCAAGCTCGGCAAAGTTAGGGGTCCTGAAAACAAAGAATTTGGTTCTTACAGCAGCTACGACTACTGGGGAAAGGGAAATTGCAAAAACTTATTTTCTGTATGGTACAGATCACTACACTGTCATTTCTTCCTCTGTATCATCACTCGTCCCTTGTTCCCTTACATATGCCGGCACAGAAATCGACAAGAAAAAAACACAATTCTTCAGAAATCCCAAGCTTGGTCAATTACTTAAAATAATCACACAACCTAGTGAATAGTAGCACACTAAACCTCAATTTATCCAAGAGACAGTCTCTTCTTAGCTCAGAAAAGCAGTTCCTTAATATGGGGTCAAGAGGACATCAGCAAGCACAACTCCTTCCAAAACCTGGTGCTTCTTAAAATACAAGACATGCTTCAGCTTCCAGAGAACCTGTCAACACCAACACAATAGCCCCACCTTGAGTGCTCTATTTTTAACATTTTCCATCCATGCAAAGGACAACTATTTAATAAATCTAAAGGAAATGTAACTAAATGAGAGAGAGACTTGAACAGAACTTTCTTCAAGGCCAGCACAAATAACATTAGCACAAGCCACAACTGTAGGCAGCCCAAATGATTTGCAGAGATTACTAAATTACAAACATATAGTGGCCTCAAAGACAGGAGAGATGCCAAAAACCAATGCCTGGTCGCCTGAGGGCACATGGTGGAGTAGAATCTGATGCAAAGGTCAGTTTGCTTATGCCCTGCAAAGTGCCCTGTATGCTTAAGTGATGCAGCGTCATCTGTATGGCTGCCACAAAGAGTAGGGGCTATAAAGGATAAAACTGACCTTAAGTGGCTCATTATTTATTGGATGCATCTGGTTCCTTTAATTTTCCTGAGGATGTCTAGGATGACTGTAAATCAGAGTGCTTGCAGAGCTTTTTAACCCCCCTGGCCTGTGTACATGTGTGCATGCTATCTTTAGCTAACAAGCCCTTGCTTGCCTTGCTGGCAGGATTCAGCTTGTGCTGGAGCTGGAGACACCCTGCTCCAGAGCAGTCACAAACTCACTGCCTTGGGTGGTAAGGATGCATTCAGCATCAAAATTAAAAAGATCCAGAGGTTTTTCAAATCTCTTCCAGCAGGAAGGAAGGGCTCAGCACTCTAAAAACCCCAGCAAGACTCAACTTACATCTTCCAGTGATTTCACACCGCTTTTGAAATCAAGCCCACCCTGGACAGCTTTCAAGCATTATCTAGGGAGGAGGGAGCTGACTCTTCACCACCTTTTCCCCAAATGTGAGCGAGAGGGAAAGATGAAGTTGCGCTACAATGCTGTGCCTGGCCTTGCAAAGGAGCTTTCCCTGAACTGATGGAAGAGCATCTGTCCACTCTGCTTCCAACCAGGATTAAACCAGAAATGTCCTTGGTGCACACTCTACACAAGCACCCCACAACCTGAACAACCCACTGGTGATCTCAGTACCTCTTCAGCACATCTGAGACAGCTCCAGGTCAGCAGGTGGGCTGGATCTTTCCAACAAGAGTCTACTGGGCAGGAACTGCTGCATACCCATGCAAAAATGCATTGCTCTGGGGGTTTTCTTGCTCATCTTTAGCTCTGTGTGGGCAGGACACGAACTAAAGGGAGACCTCAGTAAGAAAAGCCCTCAGGTATGCTAAACTTGTTTTCCATTCCTCCAAGCACCCAGAAGATTAAACAAGTAGGTGAAAGTTGCATAAAAAATCTCAATCTTCTCTCTAGGACCAATAAATACAGTTCATTTGCAGGATCAAAGAACACTTTTTTTTGTCCCCAAAACCAAAAGGCATTACCATTTTTATAATTATAAACTGCAAAGATTTATCACCATTCATTGGTTGTCTCTGTTTCAAGAGCAGCTCTGTACAGGTGGCAGGTGACTTGCAAGAAAACCTCTTAGGAGACAGATGTGCCAACTTTCATTAAAAAGCTTCCTAAGAGATGAAAAGAAAGAAATGCTGATGCAACAGCAAGAGCTGTTTTAGTAATTAACCCAAACCACTTCAGCCTCCCTCTCTCCTTATGTTTAACTCTTAGATATGCAATCAATATCAGAGGTGCAAAACTCCTTCACAGGCTTTATCTCATCCATCACCATAAGAACTTCGAACTCACGAACTGAAAAGCAAGTTATTATGGTGTTATTAATTCTAAAATGAGTAAGCCTGTAATTTTAATTGCACTGGAATGCACTATCTCCATCTTCAGCATCATTTATGGGAAATTCTTACTTTCGCATTATTTTTTTAAAAGCTCTTTGTGATGAAAAGCTTTAAAAAGACAAACAAGTGGACCATCTATCAAGTAATTTTTTTAGTCTAGATCCATCTGTTGCCCTTGAATCTGCTTCTAGACTAGCCAAGCAAATGCATAAATATCACTTGGCCCACTTAGTGGGTTATTATTTTAAAAAAACATATCTCATTATTACTCCTTATGCAAAGTCAGCTAAAACAAGCTAGGACAGCTCAGTCTCCAAATAAAGAGGTTTTGCATGAAGTAAAACTCTACAAGAATTCAGTTTTTTAACCTAAACACAGACATGAACATCTTTTCTAAGAAAGCCCTCCCCCAGAAATGTACTCTGATCTCTCTCAACCTTCTCTTGTTTCTTGCTTCACCTAATAAGCTGCTCCCATGTGCAAGACATAAAAGCAGAAATTTCAAATTGTTTCCTTCCTTTTATAGAAGTCTGAGTTTTGAAAGCTCACAGTAGCATCTCATAATCCAAAGTCCACACTTCTAAGTTTGTCTTAGCATCAGCGAATCCCAGAATTGTTTGAGTTGGAAGGGACCTTAAAAAGCTTGTTCCACCCCTGCCCTGGGCAAGGACACTTTCCACTATCCCAGTTTGCTCCAAGCCTGGTCCAACCTGGCCCCTGGACATTTCCAGGGATAGGGCAGCCACAGCTTCTCTGGGCAACCTGTGCCGGGGCCTCACCACCATCACAGGGAGGAATTTCTTCCTCAATTCTCATCATAAGAGTTCTAAAAAAGGTTTTAGGATGTTTTCAAAATTGTCTGCAACTAGTCTAAGTATGTCCCCCATCCCTGGGCTGTGCATCCTGGTGCCTCTTTCCCACCAGCCAGCACTTACACGGCCCCAGGCATACCTCAGTATCACCAAGGCCACCAAAAGGTTATCTTTCCATCAAATTAACTGCTGGCACTAAAGCAAGCAAACTGATAGAACCAGCCAAGGGCTGTGGTTCCTTGCCCCCAGCTGCATTAAGGGGCAGGGCTGAGAGACACCAGTATACCCTGAGGGGCTGTGAAGTCACACCTCCATTCCCTGCTGCCCGGATTTCAAGCACTACAGAGCCCCAGGACAGCTATTCTGCAAGGGCACTGCACGATTCACACACACAAAATGCTTCCGCCTTGCACTCTGTTGTCACAGCAACTGAACACAAAGCATGACTGTCAGCATGAAAGCCTTGGGGGGTGGGAGAGAGGGGAAGCAGCAGATGTACAGGACAGAAATGATCTGGCAATACAGCACAGAGTTACACAGCAAGTCCTGGAGCAGCTCCTGACAGAAAACCCAAGCCCACATCAGCTCATCCTTATGGCTTATACTTCATTCTGGAGAACTATAGAATGGTTTGGGTTGGAAGAGATCTTTAAAGGCCACCCAGTCCAACCCCCTGCAACAAGCAGGGACATCTGCAACTAGAGCAGGTGGCTCAGAGCCCCATCCAACCCAGTCTTGAAGGTTTCTATCCACCACCTCTCTGGGTAACCTGTTCCATTGTTTTACCACCCTCATTCATTTCTTCCTTATATCTAGTCTGTATCAACCCTGCTTTAGTTTAAAAACATCACCCCTTGTCCTATCACTACAGGCCCTCTTAAAAGGTCTATCCCACCTGTCTTATTAGTTCCCATTAAATACTGAAAGGAAGAAGTTTAATGATGATTTGATTGTTTTACCTTGGTAACATACTTCAAAAAAACAGTGGCGTATGTTCTATAGGCACAGTAAATGAAGATGTTTCAGGAATTCCTTAGCAATTATTAATTAATCCTTTTTTAATCACTGATTCAGAATGACCAGTAATCTTTTCCAGTAAGGATATTCCTTTGGAATCTTTAAACATACCTTTCTAAAGGATGCAAAGAAAGCACACAGACCTAGGAGTTACGTACTCTTTTAACTACTAATGCTTGTTTACATTTCAAAGCAAACCTCTGCTACTAGAACTTCATTAATTAACCATCACCTCCGTGATAAAAAGCATATGATGTTCCGCTCCGCAAAGCATGGTCACCTGGCCTAAAGGCTTTCTTCTCTGCCGGCAGATGCAAGAATAAGGAAGTGGTTTCAGCACCTACCTCAGGAAGTAGAACATGCAGAAAGCCACCGTGGGTTTTCTTATTTGTTTTTGAGGCTGTTCTTATTTTACACCTGACCAGACACCCTGTAGCACCACTGAAACAACTGCCACTTCTTTCCCAAGGGTAGCCAAACATCATGTAACTTGATGAGGAACATACGACACCCTTAACAGGCTCCGTGCCTACTTTCCAGCCAAAACCTTTTGCAATCCGTTACGATTTCTGAAGAGTTACCTCTGCTGAAAGTCAGCTTAAAGACGTCAGCAGGAGAAAAGCAAAAGCTGATCGATTTCAGCTGTATGCTTTAAAATAAGCTTCCCTTGAGCACAACCTAGTGAGGCACCTGAACAAAGCAAGACCAGAGACTGCTACAGGAACACACACTCCATTTCTCCATTCACATTTGTGTTAGTTTAAAACAGTCTGGGTTTTTTTTTTTTTGGTGGCCGGGGGAAGCCACAGAGGTGGCTTCTGAGAGAGAAGCTGTTGATTCTACTATGTCCAGCAGAGTCAGTCTCTGAAGGCTCTAACAATGGACATGTTGCTGGTCCAATTAGAGAAGCTGGTAACGCTTCCACGATGACACATTTAAGAAGGAAAAATAACGCGCAGTTTTTTTCTTCTTTTCCGAGGGGTGGGGAGGCGCGGAGATGCGGGTCCTCTTGGCACCGGGAACGGCCACGCGGCCAGGGCCATACAGCCAGGACCATCTCGGCACAGCCCGCAGTGAACTTTGCCTGCTTAGCCGCCTTTAGCCAACCATGCTGCGAGCGGAAGGGCAGAGGTGGCGGCAGCTTCTCCTTTCCGGTGCCCCGCGTGAAGAGAGATGGCACTGGGTGGTGCCAGCGCCGCCCGCACGGCAGTAGCGGGGACCACAGCGAGCAAGGGGAGATCGACCTTTCAGTACTGCAAAACCCCGTAAGAACTTTTCAACTGACAGAGCTTGAGAACAAACAAACCTACGAACAACGATTTTTCCCGAGAAAAGTCAGAGAAAAGGAAAAGGTGAAGACATGTGAGGAGAATAACATGGCGACACTAAGGTCGGTGAAAGGAAAGAAGGGGAGGAGTTGCTCCAAAGGTCAGAGGTGAGATTCTTCTGCAAGCTGTGGTGAGGACTATAATACAACAGTCTCCCTGTAATTCATGAAGTGCATGGGGGGATAGAGAGATCCACTTGGAGCCTATGAGAAAAGGTGCTCATGCTGGAGCTAGTGGATGCTAAAAAGCTCTAGAGACACAGACAGAGAAAGGCCCTGCCTTCCAGAGAGAGAGGACCCTTGCTTCCAAACTAGAACGTCTCATCCTTAATAGACTACACCCCATGAACTAAAAGGACCCATGCCACGTAATTTGGAAAGACCATTTTGCCCATGGGAAGGACTCACGTTACAGCAGGTCAGCGGGACTGCTACTCGTGAAAATTAGAACCACATTGGAGAAGTTCACAGAAACTCCTCTGCCATGGGAAGGACCCCACAGCATAGCAGAAGAGTCTCCTCTCCCTAAGCAAACTGAAGAAAGATTTTTAGACGTGACAAACTGAATAAAGACACCATGTTTTGTTTCCCTGCACTGTCGTTGGGAAGGAAGGAGGGGCTGGAAGGGGGAAAAAGGTGTTCTAAAGGTTTATTTTAGTTCTCATTACCCACTTTTAATGCTGTTAATAATTAATTTTCTTCATACTGTTTAAGTTTCAACCTCTTTTGCCCTTAAAGTGTTTTTCTCCTAAGCCTTATCATTGAGCCCTTCGGGGGTTTTTTTCTCGTCCTCTGCTCAACTATAGCAGAGGAAAAGAAGTGAATGATTTTTGTGAATGCCTGGCTTTTGGCCAGTGTCAAACCACAAGAACAGTTCAGACTCCTACCAGCAAATCTTTTAAGCAAGCCAGCACCCATGTCACTCCTCAGAGGGGTGTGACAGAGAGCATTTTACTCTGTTACGCAAATCACACACACAGAGTAGAGATACGAATCAAACTCTTCATGCTTTCACGTCCTCCACGGGTCCAATGGCAACCCCAGCTCATTTCTTGGAGGTTTCTTCCCACTGGTCTCCTGTGGTTTCCCTGAAGCCAAGAGAAGCTTTCTGCAGGGGGCTGGGGGAAACAGTGGGGTGCTGAGCACCGGGGATGCCTGGTCCAAGCAGCAGTGTGTTTGTCTGCAGGAAGGACAAACGCCAGCGGGCTGCCCGCACTGCTGGGAACTTCAAAGCCTCATGCGATTTTGCCAGGCACAGTTCGAACTTTCTGGTACACAACTCTAATGAAGCAGATTAAAACCTCCAAATTTGACCCCTTTGGCTGAACCACGTCTCTTCCCACAACCAGCCTCTGTACCCCAGCATGGATGGGATGGATCGTCCTATCAAAACACTTCATTCCCCTCCCACTGCTTTCAAGTCAACTTTGACTTTTTCTGGGTAATAGCAATAAAGAAAATCAGGATTTGTAGGACAGACAGGCTGGAAGACAGGGTCCCTCCCACCCACCAGAGCAGCATGTTAATGTTCCAACATGCAGTCACAAAAGAACATACCACAGCCCTTAAGTTACAAAACAGACTGAATGGCTGATATGAAAAAGGTGATAAATTCACAGACAAATTAACGAGAAGACATATTCAGTACAAGGTTGCACAACAGGAAGAACTGAGATTCCTACGAACATTTTTAACCTTTTCCACATAATAGTGTCACTGTCCAGGCAGAGATCAGTGTTTGACCACGGCACTGCTCTAACTGCATATTCAAATCCTTGATTAATTAACCATTAATTTGCTGAGTAACTACAACAAAACCAGAGCCAACTGCTTCAAGTGCACCAGAAACCTAGCCCCGTGCCTTCCCTGACACAAGAGCTTTTACCAGGGCTGTATCCAAAGTTCTCAGTCTCTGCTGGTGACTGTGGTGCTCATGAGCTGCCAGTGCCACAGCTGCACCATAGCTGCTCCAAGCAATTTTTGACACCATGGGGCTATGAATTATGAGTAAAATATGACTTACCATCAAAAAAACATGTTACTGCCATATTTTTGCTTGAACTTCCAGAAAATCAAAGCACAGAAAGGCGACAAACCCGGCTTTGGGAATTTTGTGATATTCTTCCCCAGGGCTACCCTTGTACTTTCAGAGCCACAGACAAATGCATTTTCCTAGAGAGTTCTAACTGGATATCAAATTAAAGATCTTCTAAAAGTGCCTCTTGGATTTTTTTTTATGAAATTGTTTGCTCTGTACTCAAAAACTGGTGGCAGTCTGCCAGGGAACTGAGAGAACCAACGTGGGGTGCAAAGGAGTGTCCCAAGTTTATGATTCGCAGCCTTTCCAGCATCTCCCAAAAAAGTTGTGGGCTTCTCCTGACACAGCTCCTACATCTTACAACGGAAGTATACAAAAAGTAAGGCTACCAGGAAATACATGGCAGAGAAAATACATCTTAAGTTGCTAACAGTAAAAAAGGCCCTTACTTCCTGAAAGTGCTACAAAGCTTTTGGAAAAGCTCATCTCTCTGTCATTACCTGCAAAATAATCTGCACTTTGTTCCATAAGGAAATGGGGTTTAGGTGCCCTAGGACCGGCCCTGCTCACCCCCCTGCAGTGTGGGCCAGCCCTCGGAGGGAGGGTGAGAGGAAGGGGCAGCGCACACAGGACACTGTGCAGAGTCACTCTGCTTAGAAAGCAGAAGGGCAGTGACTCGTGTAATGCCGGTAATTTGATCAGTAAACTCATGCCTGCAGAGCACGGATGGAGGGCACGGAAGAGGCATCCCAGTGACCAGCAACCCTCCCGGCTCTACCTGCAACACCAAAAGAGCAGAGCAGGGACAGGGAGGGCAAGTTGGGCAAAAACCAGATTTCGTTAAGTAGACATTGAATAATGGTGGTGGGCTGTTGCTTCAATTAGAGTTCACATTTCGCTCTGGCAGTGGCACTGGCTCTGCAGCAGCTGCCCCATCCCTGCAGCCCCAAATCTCTTTACTCCAAGCTTTTAATATCTTCCTCACAACCCTGCCGGGAATCAACAGAGAAAGCATTTGTTTTTATGACAAAAAAACAATTTTTTTTTCAATCAATTGAGGAAAACTTGTAACTGCCCTTTGATGAGAGGCTCCCATCACCCCCTCCAGTCCCTAACACGTGCAAGATGAAAAACTATGGAATACTGAGCATTTAAGGATTTTGAACTTGCTCTGTATTTTCCAGTCTACCCAAAATGAAACCACCAGCACTGTGTCTGTACGCATGTATAAAGCACTGAGTGCATGAGGACAGCAGCAATGTTACCCAGGCAGGCCAAGGCTGCTGCCAAGACTAGAACTGTGGGAGATCTCACCTAAAAAGCCTCATCGCAGGAAGGGGGTTACCTTCCCAAACTGCACAGCCCAGGGACATCTCAGTAGCCGGAAACAAGGAGTGGGAAGAAGGAGAAACCCAGGAAGACTGCAAGGAGCTTCAGGAAAGAGAAGAAAGGGAGAAAGGGGACAGAAAACACAAGTAAACAAGAGATCTGCAAGCTTTGAGCAACCACAGACTTCAGCAACAGCTTCTTAAAAAGTCATCAAGTAGATTCAGTGTTGAGAAATCCCACGTCCTTTGTAACTCCAGCGAGGACAGCAGGAGTCACGAGACCCAGGAAGGCAGCCAGCGAAGGCAAAGGAAGCAGCAGCTGGAAGGGAAGCATCACCTGCTGTCACACAATAAAAGGAGGTTGCTGGGCAAAGCCCAGCACCTAGACAGCCACAGCGAGGAGCAGGACAGAAGGAGACATGCTGGTTCCTCACAAATAACCCATGTTTTTTCAGAAGCTGAGAGGCAAGGGCAGCAAGGCAGGGCAGCCTGACCAGGGCTGCTCCCCAGGGACCAGCTGCTGGGAAGAAAATCCCACTAGATGGGAGCACGCAAATGACTGCAGATGAAAGGACTATAAATGATCATCATAATCAGAGCTGACCACACAGGGCCCAGGACAAGAACATTTTCTTTTTTCTCAGTCAAACAGTCCCACTTAAAACTGACATCAAGAAGCATTTGATGGTACTATTTCCAGAAGGGACTGTTTTTTCATTCTACTAATCTCAATAAGAGATACGCCCAACACAAACTGAGCCTTTCAAAGCATGTGATTTATACTGTACTTACAAGGTTGTGGAGTATAAGAAAGCACGAAGAAAACAGTCCCTTTATCCCTCTTGAAGAGGCTCAATGCAACTATTTCCTTAAAAAGACTCCAAGACACGTTATCTTTTAATTCAAAGATAAGAAAGATTCACCTTCCTGAAACAAAATACACAGGGAAAGGGAAGAATATATTTTTGAAAAGTTAAAAAACAACCTGTTGAGCAACCTTGATATTTTTCCCCCACCAAAATAAACCAAACTGGCCCAAGTGCAACATGCTGCAAAAGCAGCTGCTCGCTGTCATAGGAACAAGATCTTTTCTGATGCCAAGTAGGTTGAGCTATAAAACAGACTTTGAAAAACACTTGTAGGAAGAAAGCAAAGTGCTCAGAACCGGGCCGGTGCCAAGCCAAACTCCACAGCACTCCCTCAGCCTAGGAGCACCCAAAGGAATGAGCATTTCAGGCAACTCATTGGGAAGCCAAGAGCTACCACATTCAGCCAGTCACTGCCCACTTTATCACACATGTGCTGAACAATCTCTGTTACCAGGCAGGTTTTAATATTTGGTAGGTTTAAGGGGGTTTGGGGTGTTTTTTTAAGAGGTGATCTTTCCTTTACAGAGGGCTAAGAGCAATGGAAGGGTCAGGTCTGCCTGCTTTCCACTTCAGGCCAGGTGCCATTCCTGAAGCCATTTAACAGTTCTGCACCCCAGCCTTCCCACAGGAGCATCTCAAGCCCTTGAGGATGAAATAGCCATTTACCTTGCTCTTCTGTAAAACACAGGACCCGCTACAAAGCCAAGTCAGATAAACAGTTCTCCAAGCACACCAAAGTCTGTAGCAGAAATAAGAACATTGCAGAAAGCTGAGCCAGGAACCCACAAACCCTGGGCCTTTTCAAGTTCTCAATATATCATATCTACGAACACCTTAAAAGCCTTTCCCTTCCCTCCACAAAAACACCAAACCCCCAAACAACTGTACAAATAAGGCCATGAGCTCTCTGGAAATGTACCTCCCATGTACAAGATAGTACCAGCTTTCTACCAAAGGACAAAAAAAAAAAAAANCAGTAATAGTTTTTGGATAATATTTCTAAAAGAGGAAATTTTGAAATTCTCCATTGCGAACACAGCTGTGTTGTGTCAGAACTGCAGGCATGATTACCACTGGAAACAGCTCTTTGATGACTATCACACTGGAATATCTAAAACAAGTAGAAGCATGGAAACAAAAAGTGCTTTGCCACCCAATTTCAAACAGAATGCTGAAGACCACTGAATAATACATGAGGGGGTTGGTGGTAATTTGGGGTTTTTTTGGTGAAAGATCTCTCAAATAGGGCTGGGCTGGTAGGAAAGAAGACTGAGGCTTTCTCTAAGTTTGAATAAAGTTACCTTGTTATATCAGATCCTTTTACAGCTGATGAGTTTTCACTTTTCCAAGCTTCAACATGAGAATAATTCCTAGAAATTATTATGTTTTACCTCAAAATACCTAAAAGCCCACCAAGGCTACCAGCAACTTGCACTTTTGGTCTGGCAAGCTACAAAAGGCAGCTTCTCCTCTCAGTACTCGTGGTCCTGTTTAACAACTGCACATGTCTACTAGCAGCAGCTCTATAATCTCATGGCACGGATGGTTTGTTAGCAGCCATCATGAAGCTCTCATCAATGTCGATGTGACAACCAACATCTCCAGCACACTGCTAAAAACCCAACATCACTCATGGACTGCTGTGGACGAGAGAAATCCCCAGTACACCTTTTGGAAATGGCTAAGAGATTATCCTAATATTACAACAAGTTTCAAACACAGCTAGTGATGCCCTCAACACAAGCAGCGACATCCATCCCTGACTTAAAGGCTGCAAAGCTTGATTTGAGACACACAGGGCTATGCTGTATCTGGGGGGGGGAAATCATACTCCTTTCTGCGTGGTGGGACAACAGACCCAGCAAGATTTGTGCAATTTATTGGAAAACTATGAAACTCATGCTATCTTCTGATCAAAACACACCATGGTAGCCACCAATAAGCAAGAGCTCATGGTTAAGAGATGTGCGATAGCGGGCTAGAATGGCTCTTCACGTGCTGGAGCTTACATGGGGGGCAGCAGCCCAGGCTGAGCTTCCAAAGGTTATTACAGACCAGAGATGGTGACTCCAGATGTGACGTTTAAGATGCCAGACCCCATACTCCAGTTAACCCACGGGAAGAACATGGAGGCAGACAGTAAAATCACTCAGCATGGCCTCACCGGCGGCGATGGGCACTGAATTAGGGTCCCAGGACACAAGCGGGAGGTCTTAGCTGGAGACAAAGGTGGTAAGCATAATGCTCACAGCCCTTCTTCTTATGGTGAACCCAAGATCCAATTCTCCCATCCCATCCCTCTACACTGGAAATTATTTTCTTTAAGTGCTGTTTGCAGAACAATCCCGTTTTTCATTTCCGTGGGAAGCAGCAGCCTGGGATTTTCACTCACAGACTCAGAGAGGCCATAAGAGCCTCCCAAAGCCTCAGGCTACAAGAGAAACGGTACCTAATAAGCCAGAAGCTTTCCAGCATGCTAAAAATTCTGAGCAGCAAACAGTTTCAAAGGTTTAAACCTACAAAAGGGACTGCCTGAGTGTGTGAAAACCTGCGACTATTTCTTCTACCAGCTCAGGGCAAGCACCACAAATAGCAGCTGGTTTTGCAGCAAAATACCACACAGTTCCAGCTCTCTCCACCCCCCAAAATAAGCACTCTGCCATGTATAGTATTCCCAAAGGCGTCATGCAGCAGCATCAGCATCCCGAGACGGAGTAGGAGAAAAACTTGGGAATGTGAAGTGTACGCAGGAAGTGACAGCTTTATATAACCGCACTGAATAACTGCTGGCCATTAAAAGCCCTGATCTCTTCAGTACTCGTGTTGAAACCTGCAAAATGTAAATCAAGCCTTTGCGAGACCAACTAAAATAGTGTCTCCCCGAGGGCTCCGCAAATACCACGGCAAAGCCCAGGCTCCCGACACACCCTTAACACCGGCCTTGGAGCTGGAAATGCCCTCCCAGGGCCTTAATTACCACTGAGTTTTTAAACTGCTGCTACACTAGGCAAAGCTTCACGTGCATATACCCTGCTTGCTTGCCCTCGGTTTTACAACGGTGGTTCCCCAAGGAAAGCAGCAAACCGCAGCCTCGAAGTTTTAATGGGATAACTGGCAAACTGAGGGCATCGCTGCACTGAATAAAACAGAGCAACTGCATCCCAGTGGTATAAGCTACCTACTTGACTTAAGTCACACTGTATAGCTCTCCCCTCTGAAAAAAAACCCACTGTTTTTCTGTACTAACTCAAAAAACCCCCTTGTCTGCTAAGGACGGGCAAATCAAGCCAGGGCTGAGCATAAGAACTGGCAACTCGCCTGGGTTTCCTTGTAAATGCCTTCAAATGGCAGTCATGCCCCAAACCACGCTTTGCCGACAAAGTATATATAACCAAGCATCATTGCTCTCCTCAGAGCCAAATAAAGCACTGAGCAAGTAGAAAAGGGGGAGGCGAAGGAGACAGGCGATTCATTTCTTTAGCAATCAACAGCTTCCACAAATTTTTCTTTATTTTATATATACAAGACACCATCCACCTTGGTGACATGAGCTTCCAAGCTGGTCTACAGTAAGGATTTCAGGAGCCAACAAGTTTTTAGCCAAGGCAACCAGCAATTTCATCTTTCTTCTTGAAAGGCAGCCTACCAGAGGGCTGCTTCCAGCACCAAACACTGCCTCCTCTTCTGAGGCAATGACAGAAGAGGCAGGAATTGATCTTTTCTGCCTTCCAGATAGTCCTGAATTCATAGCTGAGGCCACCAGAATCATCGGTCAAGCACATCTGGACACCATCTCTGCTGAGACACAGCGGACAGTCACCTGCCCCAGGAATGCCAGACTGGACTGCTCCGAGCTTACAGCTGCTGATAAAAGCACGGCTGCTCTCAGTGGAGATGGAGTCACCTCACCATGGAACAGCCACCAGCATGCTGAGAAGGCTGCCTCTTTGTCCAAGAAACAAAACACTGGGATCACAATAGCCGAAATCAAGCAGATCGGGCCAGAAAGTAAAAGTTGTGGGAAAAAATGAGAGGTGGCTCTAGCAGAGGTGGTTGGGAAGGGAACACAAAGGCACATGTAGAAGTGGACAAAAATAAGTGTAGAAACAACAGAAAGCACACAGAAATTAGAGCTGCAAAAGGAAGGAGTGAGAATCGGCTCTGAAAAATGATACAACATCTGAAAAAATGCAAAACCTTTGCCCCAGCAAGAGCACCCAGCACCAAAAATTCTCCATGTACCTCCATGCTGTCTCTTTTCCCCTTCTTCCAGTTTTCAAGGGAGCATCTACAACACACAGCTTTGTTTCTGTGTCAGGGGTCTAAACAGCAACACTGTGCTCAAGCATATGCACACAAAGCACTGGGGAGATGCCAGAACTATCCCAATGCTCCCAGGACAAGCAAACAGCACAGACAGTAAAAATAACATGACACCCTGGCTTCAAAAAAAAGCAGACAAGGCACTGTAAGGCCTTGGCTTCCATCTTCTATTTGAAAGCTGGCACCACTGCTTCAAAGTTCCTTTTTTTGGGAAAACATGAAAACATAGTGAAAGAGCAGTAGAAGACTGCTGTGGAAGACTGGCTGGGTCAAGTCCAAATAAGTAAAAAATTCTGAGGAAATGGAAAATGGGGGAGCCAAGGGATACTTTTAAGAAATGGTGAAGAAAGGACACAGCAATGCTCTCCCCTCCTCTCACCCACTAACCTAATTATCCAGACACCACCCTGTGAACAGGTTCAGCTTCCCCTTCTCCTGATTTACAGCTGCAAATTCATGTCTCCAGGCCTCTTACTTATGTTTACTTAGAGGGTCTTAATACCCTCTCATACAAAGAGAAATAGTCTTTATAACTCCAGATGTTCCTGGTGCAGGGAGTGCTAATTACCCCAACTCCCCTCTCCCTAGGGAGCACCCTAACCTCTGGACACAGATGTCATCTCCAAACACTCCTGGGACCTGAGCCTTTAACTCGGCAATAGTGATCTGCGCTGTATTTTTCTGTATCCTAGTCCCAAAATGAAAGTTTTTTAAACTTGTTTTGAACCACAAATTGTAAGGAGATTCAAAGAAATGATTGGCACATGTTGGCAACAGACCTGCAGTTCTTACTGACCTTCTGCAGGCCCCTCTGAAATGTTAATGCTATTCTACACGGAGTGAACATCGCTGGATGTTAATCAAGACATCTCAAACTGCCAAAAAACTCAGCGCAGGGCAGCATGTACATGAAACCTAGAGTCAGTGCAGCTGGTCCTGACCAGGTGCAAAACAGCATTAACCATTCAGGACACCAATGCTTTCAGAAAAGAAGGCAACTGCAGCATCAAATAAGAGTACGGGTCTGAGCACGGAGCTTAATCCTCAAAACCAGGCAGAACTAACTGCGTGAAAGGGCTTTGTGCCCCAGAATGCCTTTATGTCCTATCCAGTACATAAATACTTGTCAAGCTCTTTACCTCTTTCTCTTAGTGATGACAATAATTAAGTCTCCCACAGACCATAGTGCCTGTGGGCACACAGAACCCAAAAGCAGCACCCAGCAGCTCACTCAAAGAAAGATGGTTTTAAGACCTCACAAAAGTAGGGAAGAGCAGTGCTGCAGAGCAGTTTGGGGCATTTCAAGCTAAAAAGGCATTGTCAGTACTCAACAGCTCTTCAACCTGCCAGGAACTCAGCCATGAAAAGAGTCGCACAGCAAATGTGCAGAGAGCTAAATGCCTTGCTGTTGTCATCTTAAAACCAACTTCACCACCACTATGCCCACAGCAAGCTTCTGTGATTCTTAAAAGGCCTTATACTAAAAATATCCCACCCGAAAAGCTAACTAGGAAAAGTCAAAAAAACCCCTCAAATATATCAAAGTCAGGCAGGCAGCTTCTGCTTTAAAGTTGTACTCTACTGAAAAAACATGGCAAAGTAAATTCCCAAAGCTCCAAGAGCCTGCAAACAAACCTGGAACACAAGTAAAAGTGTTGCAATGCTAGAGTATTTCAAAGATGCAGCTGTTTTCAGCAAAGAAATGTGCGGCATTTCTTCAAAGCCCAGGACACAGCACACTGCTCCCAGTACTGTTTTTTAAAGCACACCCGTATACATATGGGATGTGCAAAAACAAGGGCAGCAGTAATACAGATGGGTCTGTAAGTTTTGCCTTGATAACGAGAATTACAATGACTGTCATTAAAAAATAAGTTGAGATCAAATCTTTACTTTCCAGGAGTCTTGAAAAAAAATTCTTCATGTACTAAGAAAAGAAGACAAACAGGGACGATTAGATGCACTTATGTGGTGTATTTTATGTTGAAGATCCAAACACAAGGAGACAGTTTAGGGCAGAGAGGCACACCAGGCTTCAGGGGCACATGGATGTGCTCATCAGGTGACCCCTGGTACAGGACTCTGTGTCATCAACTACATCTCACCAATGCAGGTGCAAGCTCTCACAAGATCCAGCTCTCCAAGTCTTAACACCTTTTTCCCCCTGAATTACACTGTTATTGATACTAAACTTAATGCTCAACAGCTGCTCTTGATTAGAAGCTGTGAATGGCTGCAGTGGGGCTTTCTTTAGTATTAACTTGATTTAATGACATGAGGATATAAGTTGTGGTTTCAACTTTCTCTCGGCTGGCTTGTCTTCCAGTTCTAAATAATCACCCTTCCTCCATGCCATGATAGCTTGAATAACTCAATGAACAGAAAATAAAAGCTTGTCCATAAACCGAAGTGAAGGCTAAAATACTTTATCCTAAAGGAACCTCTGGAATTGACAACCAAACAGAAAATTCACCTTTTTTTGACTGGCTGTTACAGTTCAGCAGCAATGCTGGCTGTTGACACGCCTAACCCACCCAGCAATTAAAGGACAATGCTGCCCCGGGGGGTAAGAGGATACACAGCAGATGTGCCCTTGAACACATGATTTCCCACAGTGCCTGCTGCTTTTCAAACCAACATCTCCCACCTGGATCCAAAGCTTATTGTCTGGAAAACTCCATGATCCAATCCTGAGCTTGGATGTGTTGGGTTGACTTGATCTTAAAGGTCTTTTCACAGAATCATAGAATGGCTTGAGTTGCAAGGGACTTCAGGCTCATCTCATTCCACCCCTTGCCATGGGCAGGGACACCTTGCACTAGACGATGTTGCTCCAAGACCCATCCAACCTGGCCTTGGACACTTCCAGGGATCAGGCATCCACAGCTTCTCTGGGCAAACCTGTGCCAGTGCCTCACCACTCTCACAAGGAAGAATTTCTTTCTACTATTTTTCCAACCTAAATGGCTCTATGATCCCTGGTGCATGGGGTGGGACACGATCACTGCAACCTGCTCCACTTCCAGCTGCCTCTGGCAGCATGGCCCCTCCTCTCACAAACCAACAGCACCTCCAGCGCAGACTACAATGGAGCAACCCCTGCAATATTCACTGGAGAATGCTGAAAATCAAGTTTACCAAGCACTGTTGAACAGATATGAGTAAACTACCAGCTGAGAGGTGAAAAACCAGTGCAAGGCCAGACCCCTGGCTGAGGACATCCCAACACAACCGTGGGGTGCAGCCAGCATTGATTTAGACCTGGTGAACGTGGCTGGGAACCTGCAGAGCAGGGATTCAATGAAACCCCTGGAACACCAGACCACCTGGGGCCTGGCTACTGGCACTCACCCAGGCGGGGCCCTGGCAGTGCCCAGTGTGCAGATGGCCTTTCAGCCCAGAATCACAGAATGGGGCAGGTTGGAAGGGACCGCAGTGGGTCACCGGGTCCCACCTCTCTGCTCAAGCAGGGTCATCCCAGAGCACGTGGCACAGGATTGTGTCCCGACAGGTCTGGAATACCTCCAAGTGAGAGACTCCACACCCTCTCTGGTCTCTGTTCCAGTGCTTGGTCACTGCACAGGAAAGAAGTTCTTCATCATGTTCAGGTGGAACTTCTTGGGCATCCATTTCTGCCCACGGTCTCTTGTCCCATTGCTGGGTCCCAGGGAGCAGTGTGCTGTGTCCAGCCTCTGAGCCCTCCCTGCAGACAGGGACAGACACGCTCCTCTCAGCTATCTCCTCTCTAAGCTGAACACTCCCACCTTGTGAGAGAGACGCTGGAGTCCCTCCATCATTTCCACAGCCTATGCTGGACCTGCTTCAGGAGCTCCACATCTCTTTTCCTGAGGAGCCCAGACCTGGACACTGCACTCCAGCTGTGCCTCACTAGGCCTGAGGAGAGGGGCAGGATCGGCCCTGGAAGAGCTGGCTGCGTTGGTCCTAACGCACCCGAGGACACCACTGCGCGCAGGGCATGCTCCTGCCTCGTGGACAGCTCGTTGTCCACCAGGCCTCCCAGCTTCTCTCCGCAGAGCTGCTCTCCAGAAGGTCATCCCCAGCCTGCGCTGGTGCCCAGGCTCATCTTCCCCCGGTGCCCTCGCCCCCTCCCCGCTCCCCGTCCTTACCCAGGTGCAGGGTGAGGTTGACGGCGGTGGGGTGCTGCACGCCGGCCAGCATGGTGCGGCTCTGCCACCAGGTCGCGTCGGCCGGACTGTTGTAGTCGGTGAGGAAGGCGGCGCCATGGCTCAGGTGCGGCTGGGCGGCGTCGCAGAGGTGGCAGGACTGGGTGACGCCGGTGACCCCGGTCTGCACGCAGTACTCCTCGGCCGGCGCCCCGCACGTGTGCGTGGCCAGCACCGTAGCGTTGAACGCCGCGTTCACGAACTCGGGCATGCAGCGCTGCGCCCGCCCGCTCCGCTCCTCCGCGCACTCGTCCATGGCACCGCCGCACCGCGCGGGCACCCACAGCCACAGCACCCACAGCCACAGCGCCCAGCGCTCGCCGCCGCCCCCCATGGCGGGGCTGCGGGAGCCAGCGGGGGCACGGAGGGG